>ML401353.1:14496-30316 GCA_005239525.1 Nicotiana knightiana | reverse complement strand
GATGTTATATTGGGGATGGATTGGTTATCCCCCTATTATGCTATTCTGGACTGTCATGCCAAGACAGTGACCTTGGCTTTGCCAGGGGTGCCTCGTTTGGAGTGGAAGGTAACTCCTAGTCATTCTTCGGGTAGAGTTATTTCTTATAAGAAGGCTCGACGCATGGTTGGGAAAGGTTTTTTGGCCTATTTGGCCTATATTCATGATTCTAGCGCTGAGGTTCCTTCCCTGGAGTCTGCGCTCGTGGTTCGTGAGTTTCCAGAGGTTTTCCCTGTTGATCTACCGAGTATGCCACCCGACAGGAATATTGATTTTTGTATTGAGTTAGCTCAGGGCACCCAGCCTATTTCTACTCCGCCGTATCGTATGGCCCCGCCAGATTTGAAGGAGTTGAAAGATCAGTTGCAGGATTTGTTGAATAAAGGATTCATTAGGCCTAGTGTCTCTCCTTGGGGTGCTCCAGTATTGTTTGTCAAGAATAAAGATGGCTCGATGAGGATGTGTATTGACTACCGGCAGTTGAATAAGGTTACTATTAAGAACAAGTATCCTTTGCCGAGGATTGATGATTTATTCGACCAGCTTCAGGGTGCTTCAGTGTTTTCAAGGATTGACTTGAGATCTGGTTACCATCAGTTGAGGATTAGGGCGTCTGATGTCGCTAAGACAGCTTTTCACACTCGTTATGGGCATTATGAGTTCTTGGTGATGTTATTTGGGCTGACAAATGCCCCCGCTGCTTTCATGGAGTTGATGCACCGAGTGTTCAGGACTTATTTGGAATCACTTGTGATTGTTTTCATTGATGATATGTTGATATACTCTCGCAGCCGAGAGGACCAGGAGCAACACCTTAGAGTCGTCCTCCATACTTTGAGGGATAGTCAATTGTATGCAAAATTCTCCAAGTGTGAGTTTTGGTTGAGTTCAGTTGCATTTCTAGGCCATGTGGTATCGTCAGAGGGTGTTTATGTGGATCCCAAGAAGATTTCAGCAGTTAGAGATTGGCCAAGACCCACCTCAGATACAGAGATCCGGAGTTTCTTGGGCTTAGCAGGTTATTATCATCGGTTTGTGGAAGGCTTTTCATCCATTGCATCCCCGATGACCAGGTTGACTCAAAACAGTGCCCAATTCAGGTGGTCTAATGAGTGCGAGGCGAGCTTTCATAAGCTCAAGACAGCCTTGACCATGGCACCAGTGTTGGTTTTGCCCACAGGTTCAGGATCGTATACCGTGTATTGTGATGCTTCACGGGTTGGGCTTGGTGCAGTGTTGATGCAGGATGGCAAGGTTATAGCCTATGCTTCTCGTCAGTTGAAGGTCCATGAGAAGATCTATCCAGTTCATGACTTGGAGTTAGCAGCTATTGTGCATGCATTGAAGATTTGGAGGCATTATTTGTATGGTGTTCCATGTGAGGTGTTCACGGATCATAAGAGCTTATAGTATCTGTTCAAATAGAAGGAGTTGAACATGAGGCAGACGAGATGGTTAGAGATGCTGAAGGATTATGATATTACCATTATTTCATCCAAGGAAGGCCAATGTGGTGGCCGATGCTTTGAGCCGGAAGTCAGCTAGTATGGGTAGTCTTGCCTATTTATCAGTCGGAGAGCGACCTCTTTCTTTGGATGTTCAGGCGTTAGCCAACCGAGTTGTGAGATTGGAGGTTTCTGAGACTGGCAGTGTTTTGGCCCATACCGTAGCCCGTTCTTCCTTATATGACCGTATTTGGGCCAGGCAGTATGATGATCGCCATTTATGTGTTCTTAGAGATAAAGTCAGGCATGAAGATGCCAAGCAGGTTACGGTTGATGTTGAGGGAGTTTTAAGGATGCAAGGACGGAATTGTGTACCTGATGTGGATGGTATTCGTGAGTTGATACTACAAGAGGCCCACAGTTCCCGATATTCCATTCATCCGGGAGCCGCAAAAATGTACCAGGACTTGCGGCAGCATTATTGGTGGCGTAGAATGAAGAAGGATATTGTAGCTTATGTAGCTCGGTGCTTGAATTTTCAGCAGGTTAAGTACGAGCACCAGATACCCGTCGGTTTGATGCAGCAGATTCAGCTTCCCGAGTGGAAATGGGAGCATATCACCATAGACCGAGGTACTCAGTTTACCTCCAATTTCTGTAGAGTATTTCAGTGAGAGTTGGGCACCCAAATTGATTTGAGCACCGCATTTCATCCTCAGACGGACGGACAGTCCGAGCGTACTATTCAGATTTTGGAGGATATGTTGCGAGCTTGTGTTATTGACTTTGGAGGTTCATCAGACCAGTTCTTGCCTTTAGCTGAGTTTGCCTACAACAACAGCTATCAGTCGAGCATTCAGATGGCTCCGTATGAGGCGTTGTATGGTAGACGGTGTCGATCTCCAGTGGGATGGTTTGAGCCAGGAGAGGCTAGATTGTTGGGTTCTGAGTTAGTCCAGGATTCCATGGACAAGGTGAAGATCATTCAAGATAGACTTCGCACAGCTCAGTCCAGGCAGAAGAGTTATGCGAATCATAGAGTTTGAGATTTGGCATTTATTATAGGCGACCGGGTATTTCTTCGAGTGTCGCCCATGAAGGGCGTGATGAGATTCGGAAAGAAGGGCAAGTTGATCCCTAGGTACATTTGTCCATTTGAGATTTTGGAAAAGGTAGGAGAGTTGGCCTACAGACTTGCCTTGCCACCTAGTTTGTCAGCCGTGCATCCAGTATTTCACGTGTCTATGCTCCGGAGGTATATTGCGAACCCATCTCATGTACTTGAATTCAGCAGTGTCCAGTTGGACAAGGATTTGACTTATGAGGAGGAGCCGGTAGCCATATTAGATCGGCAGGTGCGACAGTTGAGATCGAAGAGTTATCCTTCGGTTCGTGTTCAGTAAAGAGGTCATCCTGTTGAGGCAGCTACTTGGGAGTCCGAACCCGATATGCGGAGCCGTTATCCCCACATTTTCCCCATTTCAGGTACTTTTCTATGTCCGTTCGAGGATGAAAGATTGTTTTAGAGTTGGAGATTGTGATGACCTAAAAGGTCATCTTGTATAATTTAGCAAAAAACTGTGTTCCTAGGCCCCGAAAGCCTCCGTTAATCTCACCTAGATGTGCATGCACAACCCGAGCGCGTAGCCGGGAAGTTTTTATGTGGAAATGTGTTGATTTGTTGAATTTATGATAATTAATGGAATAAAGTTGACTTTGGTCAACAATTTTGGTAAACGGACCCGGACCCGGACCCGTGATTTCACGGTCCTGGAGGGTCCGTGGGAAAATATGGGACTCGGGCATATTTCTGGAATCGAATAATAGGTCCCAATCCCAAGAAATGATTTTTTAAAGAAAATGGTTTTCTGAAAATAAGAAAGACTTTTGAAAATGAACTTTGATATGAAATCTGTGTTACCGGGCCCGTATTATGGTTCCGATGCCTCGAACAGGTTCAATATGTGTTATTTGAGTTATCTGTAAAATTGGAAAGAAACAGACTTGGTTTGACGTGTTTCGGATCGAATTGGAGAATTTAGAAGTTTATGAAGTTTGAGAAAATTCTATAGATTTTCTAGTTTAATTCATTGGTTTTGATGTTATATTAGTGGTTGAATTACTCGAATAAGTTTGTAGGATGATTTTGAAGTCGTGCGTATATTTGGTTTGGGCCTCGAGGGCTCAGGTGAGTTCCGGGTAGGTGTCGGGGTGAAAAATAGTTGAAAAATCTGGTTTTCGATCTGTTTCTGGTGTTCTGTGTTTTGCTCTCCGCGATCGCGGTGTGACTCACGTGATCGCGATATGTCTATGGTTGGGGGTGGGAAATTACCCTACGCGAACGTAGGGCCTTGGACGCGATCGCAGTGCCTGGGGGTTGTGCTCTACGCGATCGCGAGGGGCCTCACGCGAACGCATAGCATTAAAGGGATCTGGGGGCGGAGCAGCGTGTTGCTCTACGCGAACGTGATTGCTTGGTCGCGATCGCGACGGTCAGTGTCCAGTACCCCCGCGATCACTGTCTCTTGTTCGCGATCGCGTAA
Source organism: Nicotiana knightiana (assembly GCA_005239525.1). NCBI lineage: Eukaryota > Viridiplantae > Streptophyta > Magnoliopsida > Solanales > Solanaceae > Nicotiana > Nicotiana knightiana. Next base: position 26,289 of record ML401353.1, on the reverse strand, counting down.
GTCTAAAACCCAATACTCTCCGCGATCGCAACTCCCTTTCCGCGATCGCGTAGAGTAAATTCGCCCAGTCATTTTAATGCCTTAAAAATAGAAACATTACGGGATTCTCACCACTTTTCTCAACCCACCTTCTTCCCCACTCTCCTTAGGCGAAATTTGAAGACCTCCATCACCATAGCTCCATAGGTAAGTGTTCTTAACATCATTTCCTCTCACTTTCATCAACTAATCACTAGAATCTAGGCCTAAAATCATGAAAACAAAGTAGAAATTAGGGAATTTGGGTAGAGTTAGGGTTTATGGGATTTGGGGTAATTCAACCTCAATTTGGGATCAGATTTCAAAACAAATCATATATTTTAACTCGTGGAGGTATGGGTGATTGGGTTTTGGTTCGAGCCTCGTGTTTGGACCAAGCGGGCCCGGGGTCAGATTTTGGTATTTTTGGATGAATGCTAGGAATTGTATATTTAGGCTACGGGATTGTATTAATGAGTCATTATTGATGTTAATACGTTAATTATGTCGATATATTGTTGTTCCGGAGTTGAATTCAAAAGGAAAGGCTGTGTTAGAGGCTTGATTGCTATTTTTGGACCCGAGGTAAGTGTCTTGCCTAACTTTGGTGAGGGAAAAGGTATTGTAATTTATGTGTTAAGTGTTTATCATGTTCAATGCATAGGTGAGGTGACGAGTACCTATGAATTGTGTGTCAAGCATGCCCGTGAGTCTATTATCGATAGAAATCTTATTATTACTTCCATGTTCGTTATAATATGAACTTATCTCTACTTGGAAGTTGATTGTTGTTGAAAATCCTCGTTGATGAACTTGTGATGTAATGGTCCTATTGAGGTTCCAACTGTGAAGGATATACTTGAAAAGGTTGATTATAGCTGAGACCCTGGCCGGGCAATTTGTTATGATAATGACTGATATTCTCCCCTTGTCGGGTGATTATGATTTATGATTCCACTATGATACATTCCTTGCCATTTTGATAATTGTCATTGCATTTGTGAGGAAGAGTGTAAAGAACGAGGGTGATGACATGCCATGATTTACATTGATCACATCATATATTGCATAGTGAGGAAGAGAGTAAAAGCACGAAGGGTGATGTCGTGCCATGATTTACATTGATCACATCATATATTGCATAGTGAGGAATAGGGTAAAAGCATGAAGGGTGATGCCGTGCCATGATTTACATTGATTATATCATATATTGCATAGTGAGGAAGAGACTAAAAGCACAAATGGTGATGTTGTGCCATGATTCACATTGATTACATCATATATTGCATAGTGAGGAAGAGAGTAAAAGCACAAAAGGTGATGCCGTGCCATGATTTATATTTAAAAGCACGAAGGTTGATGTCGTGCCATGATTTACATTTAAAATCACGAAGGTTGATGTCGTGCTATGATTCACATTGTCATACATGATACATTGCATCGTGAGGAAGAGAGTAAAAGCCACGAAGGGTGATGCCGTGCCATTTATTACATTTCTGGCATTATATTTGTTTCATTAGCATATTTCTGATAAATTGTCTTCTTGTCTGTTCCTATGTACTTAATTAATTGCTCTATCTCACTTGTTACCCCCTTTGTCTGCTCCTATATCCCCCTACGTATCTGTTTATCTTTTGCTTTGTTTTCCACGATATATGTTGTAGAATAGGACAGGTTAATGTTTGTTGTCAAGTCTAGCCTCGTCACTACTTCGGCCGAGGTTAGGCTCGGCACTTACTTTGTACATGGGGTCGGTTGTACTGATGCTAAACTGCATATCTTATTGTTGTGCAGATCCCGCACTTGGACCCAGTGGATAGCGTTGAGGGACTCACCTTCAGTCCACCCCAGAAGCTTCAAGGTATACCGCTGACGTTCGTGGGCCTTGGCGTCTCTCCTATCCCTAGTTCCTGTATTTCTGTCTTGTCTTTCCTCTAGTTCTAAAAGACAGTCATGTACTTCCTTTCAGACTTTGTATTTAGCACTCCTATATACTGTTTGTGAGTTTGTGACTCTAGGTTTTGGGGAATTATTGCGACCTTGTATTATGTTATCTTTACTTAGTTTTGAAACTTTATCTATTTTCGCTGTTAAGAATGGTGAACTGGTTTTAGTTTATTCTGTTAATTCGGAGTTATCATGTTAGTTCAATTGCACACATTGGCTTTTCTAGCGGGTTCAACGTTAGACGCCATCACGGCCGAAGGTGGGATTTCGGGCCGTGACATATAGAAGGGGTAATAATTCTCAGTTCATAATTTTTGATAAGCAACATAATAACATGTCTACATAGAATTTTACCTTATTTACCGTCGATAATTTTTACGAGCATTATCTCTCTATCTATCTATCTATCTATCTATCTATCTATCTATCTATCTATCTATCTATCTATCTATCTATCTATCTATCTATCTATCTATCTATCTATCTATTATTTTTATCGTTTATTATTAACAAGAATCTCATTTTATGTATACAAATTCTAGGGGAGAAACTTCAATAAGGTTCACTGATTATAATTATACCACCCATAGGGAAGTAAATGATGGAACAAAAAGTACTGTAGAAGACAGTGAATGTATGAATATTGAAATAATACAAGATGAATTCGAAGTAGACAAAGCATTAGAAAAAGCTAGGATATTAGTTAGAGAAAATAAAGACAGGACTTTTAAATGTAAAGCATGTAAACTCGGGAGTTTAACTCTGAGTGAAACAGAAGAACGTTTTAGGAAATGCGAATTAAGAAAGGACAATTGGGGATATAGATCAGAAAATATTTCACAAAAAAATTAGAAAAATTTGATAAAATTTTAGAAGAAATAAAGGATAGCTATGAAGAAACAGAGACAGAATCTTTAATAAGTTTAAAAGAATTAATGGAATCAACTAGTTCAAGTCCTAGCCCATTTCAGAGAACAATTCATCAAAGTACAGTAGATACTAGTACGGAAAATGTATCTAGGAGAAGGGTATATAGATTAGGTCAAGAAATAGAAATAGAAAATGTAAAACCATCAGGAAAAAGGATGCCTATAGAGGAACCTATAAGACTACAAGAAGGAGGAAGTAAAGGTAAAATATTAAATATAGCGGCCCACGACCCACAAATGTGAAATTCAGTAATAGACCTTTGGAAAGGAATAGTAGTAGCAGACTATATAAAAACCTACCACGAAACAGATGCCGAAATAATGTATAAATATATGAAAACTTTCTTAGGAGAATCAACAAAAGGATTATGGGAAGCTTATAAGTTAGAATTCCCACAATAATTTCAGGCTTTAATAGCAATGGGACCAAATCCTTATAATTTTACAAAAAAAATACATAGTTTAATTATGGGAGAAGATCCAAATAGTGGATTAGTGGTATTACAAAAAATGCTTTAATAAAGTTAGAACAATTAAGTATAAGCAGTTGGTTTCATATAAAGAAATCTTCAATGATTATTTTTATTATTGTACTATTAGTGAAAATGCGTTTGATCAAGAATTAGGTAAAAAATTATTTAATAAATTATCAGGAGTTCTAAGCAGAGAAATAGAAGAACAATGGTATAAAAGATACGGAGTAATACAAAACTCAAATGCAAAAGGGTCTATAGGACATAAAATACAACATATAATGGAAATATTACAAGAAAAATACATTACGATACAAATACAAAAACAACAAAAACAGAATAATATGAGTTTTTGTAAGTCAACTGTATATACAACCCAAAGCTATGATATGAATGAATACAAAAAGAAAAAATATAGAAATAAACCGCAATATAACGAGGGATATAATAGAAACAATTATTATCTTAGAAAATCATCAGCTAAAAAATCATACCTAGATAGAAACAGACATGTTAGGAAATATATAATAGAAACAATTATTATCTTAGAAAATCATCAGCTAAAAAATCATACCTAGATAGAAACAGACATGTTAGGAAATATATAATAGAAACAATTATTATCTTAGAAAATCATCAGCTAAAAAATCATACCTAGATAGAAACAGACATGTTAGGAAATATATAATAGAAACAAATTATTAAAATAAACTAGAATGTTTTACCTGTGGAAGTGTAGAACACTTAGCCAATATATGCCCGAAAAGTATTAATAATAAAACAAAAAATTCACTAGAAGATTTTCAGGAAACTTTAATAAATGTAGACGAACATATGTCAGATAATGAAAGTATATACTCTATAGTAAGTGTAGATATAGAAGAAAAAACTCAAATAGACTCATCAAAGTCAGAAGAAGAAGAATTAATAAATGAAATAGGATTAGAAAAACTAAACTTAGAAGAAATACAAGCAAATACATTAGTAAACATATCCGAAGAATGTAATCATGATTTTGAAAAAAATAAAGGGTTAGATAGTAATCAGTGTTTTATATATAAATGGTATCCTAGTAGGGATAGAAGAGAAAAATGTAAGTCATGTTACCTAGAAGGATGCATCTTGGGGGGCATTCCGAGAAATGAACTCGGGACCTCTCGCACCCCAAGAGAGAATCATACCACTAGACTATCTATCCTTGTAAAATTATAAGGATTTGGTCCCATTGCTATTAAAGCCTGAAATTCTTGTGGGAATTCTAACTTATAAGCTTCCCATAATCCTTTTGTTGATTCTCCTAAGAAAGTTTTCATATATTTATATATTGTTTCTGCATCTGTTTCGTGGTAGGTTTTTATATAGTCTGCTACTACTATTTCTTTCCAAAGGTCTATTACTGAGTTCCACATTTCTGGGTCGTGGGCCGCTATATTTAATATTTTACCTTTACTTTCTCCTTCTTGTAGTCTTATAGGTTCCTCTATAGGCATCCTTTTTCCTGATAGTTTTACATTTTCTATTTCTATTTTTTGACCTAATCTATATACCCTTCTCCTAGGTACATTTCCCGTACTAGTATCTACTGTACTTTGATGAATTTTTCTCTGAAATGGGCTAGGACTTGAACTAGTTGATTCCATTAATTCTTTTAAACTTATTAAAGATTCTGTCTCTGTTTCTTCATAGCTATCCTTTATTTCTTCTAAAATTTTATCTAATTTTTCTAATTTTTTTTGTGAAATATTTTCTTATATATATCCCCAATTGTCCTTTCTTAATTCGCATTTCCTAAAATGTTCTTCTGTTTCACTCAGAGTTAAACTCCCGAGTTTACATGCTTTACATTTAAAAGTCCTGTCTTTATTTTCTCTAACTAATATCCTAGCTTTTTCTAATGCTTTGTCTACTTCGAATTCATCTTGTATTATTTCAATATTCATACATTCACTGTCTTCTACCGTACTTTCTGTTCCATCATTTACTTCCCTATGGGTGGTATAATTATAATCAGTGAACCTTATTGAAGTTTCTCCCCTAGAATTTGTATACATCAAATGAGATTCTGATTTTAATATTTTTGGTTTTGCAAAGTCCTCTAGATTCCGTTCTAATCCTGCATATTCTTCTGGGTCTATTTTGATGGGTTTTATTAGTTTTATTCCTTTATTTCCCATTACTTCTACTACATCATCTATCTTAATTTTAAATTTTGTATTACTATTTGTTGCCACTTTTCCTATAAATCCTACACATATTAATAAATTTTTTCCGTTATTCATTTCTTCATATCCTTTAGTTTATATTCCTATTTTAATATTTTTTCCGAATTCTACTAAGTTTATCATGAAATCTGGGCTTATATAGAATATTCCTCCATTATTCGTCATATCTACTTCTGTTAAACCTATTATAGATTTCTTTTGGTCAGACCATCTATCATCATATATTACAACCAATACCTTAGTTCCTAAATTTTTTCTAGTTAATCCTTTTAATCCTATTGCTATTAATCCCATATGCATCAAATTCTTTTTGTAATTTGTTATTTTTCTTACTGATTCTGAGTTGATTAAATTTATTGTTGCAACTTTTTTTCCTATAACTGATAATTGTTCTTCTCTGTAATGTCTATATAATTGTGAATTATTCGAAAAATATCCTACATTATATAATGCTTTTGGGTTGAGTAGTCTCAATTGATTTTGTTGAAATATTTGTATATCTTTATCTATATCTATTATTTCGTCTAATTGTTGTTCTTCTTCTTGTTCTTTCCTAGTTAGGATTCTTGTTAGCATATTATTACCTATTCTGTTGTCTGAGAAACTTACTCTAGGTCTTACTTCATTTGTTGCTCTTGTCCTACTTGAAAAAAGGTCCATTTTCTAGGCTTCCTTACTAATTTATGTTTTTTTTTGGGGTGTTATTTCTACCTTTTTTAATTGTTCTATTAGATCTTCTACCTCCCTATTCTTTGGGTTTCCCGAAAGGGAAATCCCTCTCATGTAAACATGTAAGTTACTGTTTTTATCTAAATTGTGTTTCTGGATATTACCACTGTATTTAAAGCTTTATGTTTATATATGTATTTATGCTAGTTTGTGAATATTCAAAAAATCACTCTTAGTATATGGTTCTCTTTCCAGCTTCTTAACAATTTTGATGGATTAACCTATAAATTCCTAGGAGATACCGGTTAAAGCTAAGCTAAACAAATTATCACAAGGGTGATCAAATGAGTATATATATTTAACTGTGGCCAGGGTGAGGTTAAAAAAAAAGTGTTAAGAAAAGATTTCACTTCTTTAAAAAGCTAGAAAGAAGAGATGAATAAAAAATAAAAAATAAAAAAAAAAGTATAGAAGGGGTAATAATTCTCAATTCATAATTTTTTATAAGCAACATAATAACATGTCTACCTTAGATAGAAAAATGCTCATAAAAATTACCGACGGTAAATAAGGTAAAATTCTATTTTTTGTGTAAGTCTTATGTTGTCAAATCCTATTCGGCACTCTCCCTCGAAAATTTGTACTAATTTTATATCTTCAGTATTAAAATGTCTTTGTCCTGTGGAGCCTGCCTTAGCATATAGAGGTCCTGCTATTTTTCCTAGATCTTTTATAAAGTTTCTTGCATTATTTCCTATACCTAGGAACCTTTGTAATTCTTTAATATTGTCTAATTTATTTGGCATCTCTAAAGCGTTTTTAGCGATATGAGGTTGTAATTTAATTTTCCCATCTCCTATAACGACTCCTAGAAAATTTATATGATTTTTACATAATTCCATCTTCTTTTTACTAATTATTATTTCATTATCTACAAATAATCTGAATAGTGTCTAGAAAATCTGTACTAATTTTATATCTTCAGTATTAAAATGTCTTTGTCCTGTAGAGCCTGTCTTAGCATATAGAGGTCCTGCTATTTTTCCTAGATCCTTTATAAAGTTTCTTGCATTATTTCCTATACCTAGGAACCTTTGTAATTCTTTAATATTGTCTAATTTATTTGGCATCTCTAAAGCCTTTTTAGCGATATGAGGTTGTAATTTAATTTTCTCATCTCCTAAAATGACTCCTAGAAAATTTATATGATTTTTACATAATTCCATCTTCTTTTTACTAATTATTATTTCATTATCTACAAATAATCTAAATATTGTCTGTAGATGTCCCAAGTGCTCTTTAATATCTTTACTAAATACTAATATATTATCGACATATACTAGAACAAATCTTTTATATTCTCCAAATATACTATCCATTTTTCGTTGAAAAATTGACGGTGTTGTCTTTAATCCAAACGGCATTACCAGCCATTCGAAGTGCCCTTTTGGACAAGTAAATGTTGTTCATTCTATACTTTCTTCGTGCATTTTTACTTGCCAATATCCTGATTTACAATCAAATTTACTGAAGATCCTTTTTCCTTGTATTCTATTTATTAGTTCTGTTTTATCTGGTAATTTCTATCCATCTGTTCTAGTATTGTCATTAAGTCTTTTGTAGTTTATTACCATCCTAGCCTTTCCTCTTATTATTTCATTATGGTTTCTTACCATGAAAGCTGTTGACCTATGTTTAGAGGTGGATCTCTTTATTACTCCTAAATTCATGAGTTCTTTGATTTGTATTTTAAAATCTTCTAAATCTTGATTTGTGGCTTTTATTGAGGCTATTTTAATTATATATTCTGGATTGATTATGTCTAATTTGCACATAACTTTGTTATTTTCGCAGTGCTTTAGAGGTTTTTCTCCTATTATCTCTATTTCATACAATGTTTTTATTATATTATTCAGATCCTTTTGATTTTTTATTATTCCTATTTTTTTTATTCCTGTTCTAAAGTTATATAATTCTGTTCCGATGTCTGTTAAGGTGTAATCTTTTTTCAGTATATCTTTATCCTCATTTTCTTATGATATTAAAGTTTTAGATTCTTTTTTATCCATACAACATGTATTTTTATCTTTACATTCTTTACAACATTCTTTCTGATTTTTCTGCAGGTTTTGCTGGCCCAAATCTAATCGTGTCCTTATCATAGTTCCAGTTTCTATATTTTGTACTGGTGTATGTGTAATATTTTTGAAAAATACTACTCCGCCTCTGCTGAGTAAGCAACTACCATTGTTATGTATCATAAAATTTAATCCTAGTACAAAATCTACATTTATATTCAAGTCTCTTACCCAGATTTTATCTACCTTGTAACTAGGTTTATAAAAATCTAGGCATGTATTTATAAAACTAATCTGCGATTTATCTATATATATATATATATATATATATATATATATATATATAATGAGTTCCGTCCATTTGCATAGCAGCAACGAGTTTATCTAAGGTTTTGATTAGTTTTGGTGGAACTATTTTCTTATTTATTATACATCTTGTACATCCCGAATCTACTAAAGCTAACGTTTCTATTTCGTAATCCTCTATTTTGATTCGTGCTAATATTTTTATTGTACTTAATTTTTTATCCTCGTTACATATTAGTGTGTCATAGTTTTCAATACTCATCAATTCTTCATCGTGTGTGAATTATACTACATTTTCTTCGTCATCTTCTAACTTTTGCTTTCCCTTTTCCATTTTTTGTATTCTTTTTTCCAATTCATTTATTCTGGTTTCTAATGCCATTACTCTTAAATTGAGAGTGGAATCATTTATTCCTGGCATTTTTCTTCTTTATTTATTTTTGTCTTGAATTCTTTTTCTATACATAAGATGCATCCTTCTAGGTAACATGACTTACATTTTGCTCTTCTATCCCTACTAGGATACCGTTTACATATAAAACACTAATTACTATCTAACCCTTTATTTTTTTCAAAATCATGATTACATTCTTCAGATATGTTTACTAATATATTTGCTTGTATTTCTTCTAAATTTAGTTTTTTTAATCCTATTTCATTTATTAATTCTTTTTCTTCTGACTCTGATGAGTCTATTTGAGTTTTTTCTTCTATATCTACACTTACTATAGAGTATATACTTTCATTATCTGACATATGTTCGTCTACATTTATTAAAGTTTTCTGAAAATCTTTTATTAGTTGTGAATTATATATATATATATATATATATAAAAGAGAATAGCAGATTTTTGTCGTCCTCGCAGGGGTATATTTAGGAAATATGTAGAGTAGGCCAATTCTATGAGGCTTTTTATTTTTTTATTTTTAAGACAGGTGGCCTTTTTGGGTCCCAGTTGCAAACACTTTTTTACTTTCTTGGGAAAAAATGTAGGTAGATAAAATAATATAATAATATTTACATACTCTTAGCAGGTAAATGCAATTAACATTTTATGGCAGATTAAGAGTGTTCTATAGTAAAACAAATTGTTATTTATAGTTTTACTACTACACTACATATAAGCAAGGATAAAAAAGTTTTGTCGTCCTTACATCTTTGTGGGTAATAAAGGAATTTTATTTATTGGTAAGTGGTAATGTGCAGCTCTACATGTGGTTGTTGCTATTGGGCTTTTCCCTTCAAATTCTCACTTTTGCAATTTCTCTCTCTCTTAAGAATTCTCACATGGGCCTTTGTTATTGGTCTATATTAGTATTACGGTAATTTATTTGTGAATCTTTTTTGCTCTTTATTAAATTATTTTTTTCGATGATCAAATTATATAAAAATAAAAATTATTATATTGAAAGAAGAATTGTAATTTATGGTATTTTTTATATAATTTTTGAATATCTAAACTTTAATTTTAAAATATTAACTTAATCAAACCTAATTTAACTACGAATTTTAATCAAATTACCTTTCGAATTATAAAATATGACAATTATTTTGGGACAGAGAGGGTAAATTATTTTTCCTTGTACGTTCTGGTAAAATTTAGGCAATTTTGGAGCCAAATTTTCTTTAATAACTAGAGCATTTATTAGATCTTACTATATCTTTTATCCTTAAACCTTAATATCCGTCTTTCTTCTCTTTTATTGTTTTATTGTCGTCCAATATTTTTGCTTCTTTAGTGAGGTCATATATGCTTATAATAATTTGTCCTAATGTTATTTTCAGGTATAGTTTTAAAATATTTAATTTTATTAATTTACTTTATATATTTTTTATTAAAATTCTTGTAAGTCATTAGGTTAAATTGTGTAAGGACTCTAAACTAAAGTTATAAATATCGTAATAGAAAAGTTGGAGTTATTGAAGATTTTGCTGTGTTAGATAATTCTAGAAGATGAAAACACGAGTTTTTCTAATACGAGTAAAAATAAAATACATTATTAAAATCTTAAATGAGTTCAAGATAAGCACAAAATGAGTTTGAAGCAGGGACGGAGTGCTGGCTACGTGTTTGATCAAATTCGGTAACTTTGGTTCAAACTCTATTTTTATCTTAAAAATTCATTGAGTATGTATAGAACTAAATAACTTTTTTTTTGGGTTAAAAGAACTAAATAACTTAAAAGATTAGAATTCACATCGTAACCTATAAAGTCCAAATCCTTACTTTGCATTTGATTTAAAATAAATAATTTCGTCAACAATAAAATGTTAAAGAAGTGAAATGAAGTTTTGCTTTTATATTTTGGAAATATATTTATTTGACGTTTTAATTATTATATGAGTTATTTTATGTGTTTTAAAAATATTTATCTCTTCTACCACTAATTTTTTTATGCACCTTACTTCATTTTCTTTTTAGAGATTGTCAAAACCTACCTCTTTACAGTTTTATTTTTTTTAAAAATTATTGGTAAAAATATTTAAAATTTGAAATTCTTTTATATTATAGTTATTCTTTATGAAAAACATATCACGACTATGAGAAATTTTTTCTTTGCATGAACAAGTCATAACTTTTTTTTGTTTCTTATAATTTGTGTTAAATAAATTTGTTTCTTCTATAGTTTGTACAAATATTTTGGGGATGAAGTAGAGGAAAAAAAGAGGTTAAAACTATTTTGAATTTTGGTAATTGTATGAGGTTATATTTTATTCCCGTTGAACCAAGTACGGTTCTCATGTAATTAGTTGTTTTTTCCTAATTGTTATTTTGTTGAATTGAATAGAAATCGTTTATGCATAATATATCCTACTATTTTGAAATATTCACGGTGTATTCAAATATTGGAAATAAAAATTATTGAAAATGTTGAAAATAAAGATAGTGATATCAATCAAGATAGAATTATCTTTAAAATATATAAGGAAACAAAAGTAAATAAGGAATATTCTAGATTTGTATATTTTCTATGTTATTTAGGAGTAGGTTACAATTAATTAATTGTATGGGTTTAGGAAAACTTAGCCAATTAGGTTTAGGTTTCCTAGCCCATTAGGTTTAGGTTTCCCAATTAGTTTAGGTTTTGTCTTATTTCTTTGCCTATAAATACTTGTAGAATCAATGAGAAGGGATGAGAGATTTCACCC
>ML401353.1:0-12585 GCA_005239525.1 Nicotiana knightiana | reverse complement strand
AATGTACTTTATGTGCCCGAATTGACATGTAATCTAATCTCTGTTTCTCAACTAACCAAGGACTTTGATTGTGATGTGACTTTTACAAGTGAATCATGTGTTGTGCAAGAACGGTCATCGGGAAGAATAATTGGAGCAGGTGAACCGAAGGATGGACTTTATTATTTTCGGTCCTTCTCGAATGTAAAGGCTTTGAAGGTGGATGCTGATAATTCACTAGAGTTGTGGCATAAACGAATGGGTCACCCTTCGATGCAAATAACGAAGCTAATCCCAGGTATAGTGGTTGAGAAGAAAAAGAACTATGATGCAAGTTGTGACATATGTCACCGGGCAAAGCAGACGAGAGACCATTTTCCTCTGAGCGAACATAGGGCATCCGAAATTTTTGAATTGATCCACTGTGATTTGTGGGGTCCATATAGAACTCCTTCCTTGTGTGGAAACTCATATTTTCTTACAATTGTTGATGATCACTCACGAGGAGTATGGGTATATTTGTTGGCGGATAAAAAGCAGGCTNTTCTAGATTTGTATATTTCCTATGTTATTTAGGAGTAGGTTACAATTAATTAATTGTATGGGTTTAGGAAAACTTAGCCAATTAGGTTTAGGTTTCCTAGCCCATTAGGTTTAGGTTTCCCAATTAGTTTAGGTTTTGTCTTATTTCTTTGCCTATAAATAGTTGTGGAATCAATGAGAAGGGATGAGATATTTCACCCCAAAACTTGTCTTGTCTTGTTCTTCATTATCTCTTATTTGGTTAATTGAAAATTAATATTCTTAAGCATAAACTAATATGAAGTACTAATTAATTCTTGAGATTCCTTTGATTCTTCTGAAATTAAGCTTAAATCACCACATTTAATTAGCAAATTCTTGCTACATGAAATTATGAATGAAATTAAAACTTAATAAATATAAAAAAGAAATCTATTACTGTCTATAACTAAAGAAATTATATGCTCACAAGCTCAAAAAAAGCTAATGATTTTCCTTTTATGATTGTCGCCAAGTTGTAATTATTTTACATACTTTAAAATATATTATTTTATAGAATACCGAATCACTTGTATTTCTTTAATTTTCTATTTCTAATTCTCCGATCAAACTTCTTTCTTCCTAAATAACCTTTCCTTTAATAATTATAAAATTATGTGACAACAAAACTTTTCTAATTATGTTGACAACCCAAAGATTTTGTCGTGCTCACATTCAAGTTTTCAAAACTATTGCCCTTAAAGTTGTCATATTTTACTTTATCAGTTTTGTGCGTGTTGAGTTAATGATACTACTTTTAAGTCCTATTTTTGTAATTCTTTGGGTTTCTTATAAGAGATAGTATATTTATCTTTCTACTATCCTTTTTCACCCTACACTAACTTTTTATTACAGTAGAAGCCCGCAGAAATTTCGGAATAAAACTAACTTTTTGGGCTTTCTTAAGTCTTCAAATGGAGTCATGGTTGCATCTTAACCAAAATGTTTGGTTTTATAATTAGAAATGTTGAAGTGCTATAGCTTATATGTACTTTTTACCTTTACAAATTAAAAAAAAAATTTAAGCATCCAACTCCTATTCATCGGTCTTCATAATTTTATGGCTACATTAGCATAAACCCATCATTTAAAAGTAAAAAACTTCAAATATTAACAAGAGGAGTAAAATATATTAAGCCTAATATTTTTAAACTCTATTTTGGCGTGTGGATATTTATAATTTTATTTTTCGGTTAAGAAGATTGTAGGAACTTAAGTGTCACAACCCAAATTTTTCACCGTCGGGATTGTGATGGCGCCTAACATTGAATCCGCTAGGCAAGCCAACGTTAATGTTTATTTTACCTTTTTCTTTTATTTTTAACAGATAAAAGGTGATGTACAAATCAACAACAATAAAAGTACGGAAGAAAATAAAGTCTAACAAATTGATTAAATGCCATTACGAGAATCAAAATACTAAACCCAGAATTTGGTGTCACAACTTCACAGACTGTCTATGAATAATACATATAAGGGTCTGAACAAAATAAAACATCTGTCTCAAAATAAAGAAGAACAGAATGGAAATAAAGTAGGAGGGGATGCCAAAGCATGCGGACGCCGGCAGGTCTACCTCGAAATCTTCAAATAGGCTGAGGGCAGCCTCCTCGCTCTATGGTCCGTCCTATATCGGGACCTGCACAAAAGTGCAGAGTGTAGCATCACTACAACTGAACCCATGCACTGAGTAAGTGTCGAGCCTAACCTCAGCGAAGTAGTGACGAGGCTAGGACACGACAACCAAATCAACCTGTGCAGTTTAACACTATACGGAGAAAATAATAACAACGAGAAATAAGCAGCTAAGCATAAAATAAAGGGGAACATGCCGAGGGGAGGAAATATCAAATAATGGAAATAACGAGATAAAGCACGAATTAGATATCAATTTAACCAACAAAAATAGTAACACAAAAGCAAGTGCACGACATAACCCTTCGTGCTTTTACTCTCGTCCTCACTATCAGAATCAATATATATTTAGCACGACATCATCCTTCGTGCTTTTACCTCACATAATCATGGCACGATATTATCCTTCGTGCATTATCACTCATATCATGTCACGGCATCACCCTTTGTGCTTTTACAATCACAATATCGGCACGACATCACCGTTCGTGATTTTACACTCTTCCTCATCCAAACACATCAAATGACAGCAATCCAACAAGGAAATTAACAGAGCAAACAAAAATAAAACCATAACATCCCGGCAAGGGAGCCAACAGTGGAATCAATACCATCCCGGCAAGGAAAAACAGCTATAACCAGTCTCACTTAGTACATAACTTCACATAAAAATCTTCAACTGAAACCAATACTCAACACTGTTCAATATCAAGGAATTTCCACCAACATGGATAGCTATAGAGTGAAACTCAAGTATTACTTAACGAAAAACAACATAAATCACAATATTCGACTCACGGGCATGCTTGACACCAACGTACAGGTACTCGTCACCTCACCTATACGTTGAACATGATACTTACACGTAGCAAATAGGACACAATACCTATTCCCTCAAGCTAAGGTTAAGCCAAATACTTACCTCGAAGTCCATGACCAACTCAAGCCTAAATTACCGCCTTCCATTTAGAATTCGCCTCCAATTCGATTGTATCTAAACATAATTAGATTAATAATATCAATAAGTTCTAAATAATTCAACGCCAATGCTTAATTATAGGTTTTCTACCATTCTTCCAAAAAAGTCAAAAATCGGCCCCGGGTCCGCTGGATCGAAGCATGAGGTTCGGACCAAAACCCGATCACCCATACACTCACGAGACCGAATATATAATTAGTTTCGGAATCCGACTTCAAATCGAGGTCTAAATTCCCAAATTTGTAAAATCTCTAATTCTCCTAAAATCCCTAATTTCTACCCTTCAAGAACAAGATTTAGGCCTAAAAATCTAGTGGATGTTGATGGAAATTGAAGGAAATGAGATTAAGAACACAAACCTATGGTTTGGTGATGAAGTCCCTCTTCAAAAATCGCCCCTAAGCTTCCTTGGTTTTGAAAATATGAAGTTATGGCCTAATTCCCGTCTTGCTACTGTTTTAAAAAAAACTGGACTGGCCTTCTATGCGTTCGCGTGCCTTTGGCCGCGTTCGCACAGGCTTACACTCCCCTTGGTCATCGCGATCGCGTGCATAATGCCGCATTCGCATAGAGTACTAGCTAGTTCATCCCCAGCTCCCCCTAAAGCAGTGCGTTCGCACTAGGCCAACTGCGTTCGCATAGGCTAGCCCTTGCCAAGCTACGCGTTCGCGAATAGGCACCTGCGTTTGCATAGGGTAAAACCAGCCCCTTCCCCGTTTGTTCATCGTGTTCGCGTGGGTTACCACGCGTTCACTTAGAGTAATTACCTAGACACCAGAAAACAACAATTACACCAGATTTTTTAAGTCTAACAACACTCCAACGCCTATCTGAAACTCACCCGAGCCCTCGGGGGTCCAAACCAAGCATGCACACAACCTTAAAAACATCCTACGGACTTACTCGTATTATCAAATCACCAAAATAACATTTAAACAATGAATTTAGCATAGAAATCAACGAAAAATCTCAAGACTTTCAAAGTTTCAAATTTCACTACTACGGGTCTGAATCACGTCAAATGACCTCCGTTTCTTACCAAATGTTACAGGCACAACTCAAATATCATATTAAACCTGTACCGGGCTTTGGAACAAAAATACGGGCCCGATACCATCAATTTCAAATAAAAATAAAATTTCCAAAAACTCTATAATTTCAATTAAACAATTTCTTTCAAAAATTCATTTCTCGGGCTTGGACCTCGGAATTCAATTCCGGGCATACGCCCAAGTCCCATTTTTCCTACGGACCCTCCGGGACCGTCAAATCTCGGGTCCAGGTCCGTTTACCCAAAATTTTGACCGAAGTCAACTTAAATTCAATTTTCAAGACATAATTAGCATTTGTCTCAATTTTTCATACAAAAGCCTCCCGGATATACGCCCGGGCTGCACACGCAAAACGAGGTGAGATAAAAGGAGGTTTTCAAGGCGTCAGAACTCAGTTTTGACTTTTAAAAAAAGGAATGACCTTTTGGGTCATCACATTATCCACTTCTAAAACAAACGTTCGTCCTCGAACGGACATAGAAAAGTACATGAATTAGGGAAAAGATGGGGATATCGGCTCCGCATATCAGGCTCGGACTCCTAGGTAGCTGCCTTGGCAGGCTGAACTCTCCATTGACACGAACCAAAGGATAACTCTTTGATCTCAACTGACGAACCTGCCGGTCTAGAATAGCTACCGGCTCCTTCTCATAGGTCAAGTCCTTGTGCAACTGGACACTGCTGAAGTCTAAACATGGCTGGATCGCCGTGATACTTCCGAAGCATAGACACATGAAACACTGGATGCATAGCTGATAAATTCAGCGGCAACGCAAGTCTGTAAGCCACCTCTCCCACTCTAACAAGGTTCTCAAAAGGACCGATATATCTAGGGCTTAGCTTGACCTTTTTCCTAAATCTCATCACGCCCTTCATGGGCGACACCCGAAGCAACACCCGCTCTCCGACCATGAATGCCATATCACGAACTCTGCGGTCAGCATAACTCTTCTACCTGGACTGAGCTGTACGAAGTGTATCCTGAATGATCTTAACCTTATCCAAGACATCCTTCACTAAGTCTATACCCAACAACCGAGCCTCTTCCGGCTCAAACCACCCAACCGGTGACCGACACCGCCAACCATATAATGCCTCATAAGGAGCTATCTGAATGCTTGACTAATAGATGTTGTTGTAGGAAAACTCAGCTAATGGCAAGAACTGATCCCAACAACCTCCAAAGTCAATGACACATGCTTGTAGCATATCCTCCAAAATCTGAATAGTACGCTCGTACTGTCCGTCCGTCTGAGGATGAAATGTCATGCTCAACTCAACCCTCGTGCCCAACTCACACTGAACTGCCCTCCAGAAAGCGAGGTAAATTGTGTACCTTGGTCAGAAATAATAGACACGGGCACACCATGAATACGAACAATCTCCCTAATGTAGATCTCTGCCAATCTCTCCGAAGAATATAAAACCGCCACAGGAATGAGATGATGACTTGGTCAGCCTATCCACAATAACCCATACTGCATCGAACTTCCTCTGAGTCCATGGGAGCCCAACAACGAAATCCATGGTAATACGCTACCACTTCCACTCAGGAATCTCAATCTGCTGAAGCAATCCACCAGGACTCTGATGCTCGTACTTAACCTGCTAACAATTCAAACACCGAGCTACATATGCCACAATATCCTTCTTCATCCTCCTCCACTAATAGTGCTGCCACAAATCCTGATAGATCTCTGCGGTGCCCGGATTAATAGAGTACCGAGAACTATGGGCCTCCTCTAAAATCAACTCACGAAGTCCATCCACATTGGGCACACAAATACGACCCTGCATCCGTCAAACTCCATCATCACCAATAGTAACCTTCTTGGCACCATCGTGCCGCACCGTATCCCTAAGGACACAAAAATGAGGATCATCATACTGTCGATATCGAATATGATCAAATAATGAAGAGCGAACAACTGTATAAGCTAGAACACGATCGGGCTCGGAAACATCCAATCTCATAAATCGATTGGCTAAAGCCTGAGCATCCAAAGCAAGTGGTCTCTCCCCGACCGGAATATATGCAAGACTACCCATACTGGCTGACTTCCTACTCAAAGCATCGGCCACCACATTGGCCTTCCCCGGATGATATAAGATGGTGATGTCATAGTCTTTCAACAGATCCAACCACCTCCTCTGCCTAAAATTCAACTCCTTCTGCCTGAACAAATATTGCAAACTCTTATGATCTGTGAACACCTCACATGACACGCCATACAGATAATGCCTCCAAATCTTCAGCGTGTAGACAATGGCTACTAACTCCAAATAATGAACTGGATAATTCTCTCGTGGGTCTTCAACTGACGCGAAGCATATGCAATAACCTTGCCATCCTGCATCAACACTGCACCAAGTCCAAATCGAGATGCATCACAATACAAAGTATATGGCCCTGAACCTATGGGAAAAACCAACACCGGTGCCGTAGTCAAAGCTGTCTTGAACTTCTAGAAGCTCGCCTCACACTCCTCTGATCACCTGAACTGGGCACCCTTCTGAGTCAACCTAGCCATCGGGGCTGCAATAGACGAAAACCCCTCCACAAACCGACAGTAATAGCCCGCCAAACCTAAGAAGCTCCGCATATCTGTAGCTGATGTGGGTCTAGACCAATCCTTGACCGCTGAAACCTTCTTAGGATCCACCTGAATACCCTCTGCTGATACAACATGACCCAAGAATGCAACTGAACTCAACCAAAACTCATATTTCAACAACTTAGCGTATAGATGACTGTCCCTCAGAGTCTGGAGAACGACTCGAAGACGCTGCTCATGCTCCTCCCGGCTGCGGGAATAAATCAGAATATCATCAATGAAGAGAATCACGAAGGAATCCAAATAAGGCTTGAACACTCGGTTCATCAAGTCCATGAAAGCTGTTGGGGCATTTGTCAACCCGAATGGCATCACTAAGAACTCATAATGCCCGTACCGAGTGCGAAAAGCTGTCTTAGGGACATCGGATGCCCTAATCCTCAATTGATGGTAGCCAGATCTCAAATCAATCTTCGAAAATACCTTGGCACCCTGAAGCTGATCAAACAAGTCATAAATCCTCGGCAACAGATACTTATTCTTGATGGTAACCTTGTTCAACTGTCGATAATCTATGCACATCCTCATCGACCCATACTTCTTCTTGACAAACAACACTGGCGCACTCCAAGGCGAGACACTAGGCCTAATAAAGCCTTTATCAAGCAAATCCTACAACTGTTCTTTCAACTCTTTCAACTCTTTCAACTCTGGCGGGGCCATACGATATGGCGGAATAGAAATGGGCTGAGTGCCCGGAGCCAAATCGATGAAAAATTCGATATCCCTGTCGGGTGGCATACCCGGCAGGTCTGCAGGAAACACCTCTGGAAACTCACAGAAAATGGGCACAGACTCCATAGAAGGAACCTCGGCACTAGAATCACGAACACAAGCCAAAATAGGCCAAACACCCCTTCTCGACCATACGCCGAGCCTTCATCAATGAGATAACCCTGCTGGAGGAATGACTAGGATTCCCTCTCCACTCCAGTCGAGGAAACCTCGACAATGCTAAGGTAACAGTCGGTATGACAGTCCAGTATGGCATGATAAGGCGACATCCCATCCATCCCCAAAATAACATCAAAATCTACCATATCAAGGAGTAGAAGATCTACACGGGTCTCAAGACCACCAATAACCACTACACCCGAACTGTAGACACGATCTACCACAATAGAATCACCCACCGGTGTAGGCACATATACATGAGTACTCAGAGAATCACGAGGCATAACCAAATAAGGAAAAAAATAAGATGACACATATGACTATGTGGAACCTGAAGACCTGAGTAACCACCCTGAAAACTCTGGGGCGGCTGTGCACTGATAGGAGCTAATGGTGAACTGTAGGGCAACTAATCAGAATACTGCATATGAGAATAACAGCCACCTAGAGCACCACGAGAAACCTGAAGTGCTGAATGAAACGGCCTAAGAGAATGGCCCCTACCAAAAGAATCCATGTTTCCAGATGAGACACCACTGAACCTGCCAAAACAGTGGGGCCTCTTGTCAGACCCCTGACCACTCCCCTGTGATAGAACCATCTCGACTAGTCTGGCCACATTGGATGCATCCTGAAAGGAAATATCACTCCCTGTCTCCTTCGCCATCTGCAATCTTATCGACTGAGCTAGTCCCTCAATAAATCTCCTCACCCTCTCTCGTCCTGTGGGAAGTATCATAATAGCATGATGGACCAAGGTAATGAATCTTGTCTCATACTGAGTGACGGTCATAGAACCCTGCTGGAGACGCTCAAACTGCCTCTTATAATCCTCTCTCTAAGTGATAAGGGGAAACTTCTCCGAAAACAAATTGGAGAACTGGGCCAAGTCAAAGGCGGTGATCCCGCTGTTCTAGCCAAATAATAATCTCTCCACCAGGTCTTGGCGGGACCTGACAGACAAAAAGTAGCAAAGTCGACCCAATTGGTCTCCACTATCCCCATGTTCCGTAGAACCTCGTGGCAGCTATCCAAATAGTCCCGGGAATCCTCTGAAGATGTACCGCTATAAGTAGTAGTAAACAGCTTGGTGAACCGGTCCAACCTTCATAAAGCATCAGTAGACATAGCTGCTCCATCACCGGTCTGAGCCACAATACCCGGCTGAACTATCCCAGCTGTCCGAGCTACTAGGGTCTGAACCTGAGAAGCCATCTACTCCGGAGAGAGAGTAGCGGGAGTCTGGGCTCCTCCCCCAGCCTGAGAGACGGCTGGTGCTGTAGGAAGCAAACGTGCATGAGTGACACTCTCCATGAGACCCACTAGATGGACCATAGCATCCTGAAGTACTGGGGTGGCAATGAACCCCTCGGGAACCTGGGCTGGCCCAACTGGGATTGTCCGGGCAGGAACCTCATTAGCAAACTCTACCTGAGGCTCTACCACTGAGGATGTTGCTCTGGGCTGAGCTCTGCCCCTGCCTCGGCCTCTAGCACTGCTTCGGCCTCGTCCTCGGCCTCTAGCACTGCTTCGGCCTCGTCCTCAGCCTCTCATAGGAGCTCCAACTGGAGTCTCGGGCTGCTGATCAGTGGATGAAGAAGCACGTGTTCTCGCCATCTGCAAGAGAATAGAGTAGAAATTCAGTTAGTTTTGAGACATCAAATCGCACGACAGAGAAGAATAGATGTGAAGTCATTCCTAAACTCTGTAGCCTCTAGGGGATAAGCACATACGTCTCTGTACCGATCCCTCAGACTCTACTAAGTTTGTCCGTGAATTGTGAGACCCAAGCAACCTAGTGCTCTGATACCAACTTGTCACGACCCAAATATCCCACCGTCAGGATCGTGATGGCGCCTAACATTGAACCCGCTAGTTAAGCCAACATTAATGTTTATTTTACCTTATTCATTTATTTTTAATAGATAACAGGTGATGTACAAATCAGCGAAAATAAAAGTGCGGAAGAAAACAAAGTCTAACAAGTTGATTAAATTCCATTACGAGAATCAAAATACTAAACCCAGAATTTGGTGTCACAACTTCACGGACTGTCTATGAATAATACATATCAGGGTCTGAACAAAATAATACATCTGTCTCAGAATAAAGAAGAAAAGAATGGAAATAAAGTAGGAGGGGACACCAAGGTCTAAGGACGCCGGCATGACTACCTCGGAATCTCCAAATAGGCTGAAGGCAGCCTCCTCGATCTAAGGTCCGTAGGGTCCTGTACCGGGATCCGCACAAAAGTGCAGAGAGTAGCATCAGTACAACCGACCCCGTGTACTGAGTAAGTGTCGAGCCTAACCTCGGCAAAGTATTGACGAGGCTAGGGCACGACAACCAAATCGACCTGTGCAGTTTAACAGTATACGGAGAAAATAATAACAACAAGAAATAAGCAGCTAAGCATAAAGGAAAGGGGAACATGCTGAGGGGAGGAAATATCAAATAATGGAAATAACAAGATAAAGCACGAATTAGATATCAATTTAAGCAACAAAAATAGTAACACAAAAGCAAGTGCACGACATCACCCTTCGTGCTTTTACTCTCGTCCTCACCAGCAGAATCAATATATATTCAGCACGGCATCACCCTTCGTGCTTTTACCTCCTATAATCATGGCACGACATTATCCTTCGTGCATTATCACTCATATCATGGCACGGCATCACCCTTCGTGCTTTTACCTCCTATAATCATGGCACGACATTATCCTTCGTGCATTATCACTCATATCATGGCACGGCATCACCCTTCGTGCTTTTACAATCAAAATATCAGCATGGCATCACCCTTCGTGCTTTTACACTCTTCCTCTCCCAAACACATCAAATGACAGCAATCCAACAAAGAAATTAATAGAGTAAACAAAAATAAAACCATAACGTCCCGGCAAGGGAGCCAACAGTGGAATCAATACCATCCCGGCAAGGGAAAACAACTATAACCAATCTCACTTAGTACATAACTTCACATAAAATTCTTCAACTGAAACCAATACTCAACACTGTTCCATATCAAGGAATTTTTACCAACATGGATAGCTATAAAGTGAAACTCAACTATTACTTAACTATAAACCACATAAATCACAATATTCGACACACTGGCATGCTTGACCGCAACGTATAGGTACTCGTCACCTCACCTATACGTTGAACATGATACTTACACATAGAAAATAGGACACAACACCTATTCCCTCAAGACAAGGTTAAGCCAAACACTTACCTCGAATTCCACGACCAACTCAAGCCTAAATTACCGCCTTCCCTTTAGAATTCTCCTCCAATTCGATTTTATATAAACATAATTAGCTTAAAAATATCCATAAGTGCTAAATAATTCAACCCCCAATGCTTAATTATAGGTTTTCTATCATTCTTCACAAAAAGTAAAAAATCGGTCACGGGCCCACTTGGTCGAAACACGAGGTTCGGACCAAAACCCGATCACCCATACACCCGCGAGCCCAAATATATAATTAGTTTAGGAATCCGACGTCAAATCGAGGTCTAAATTCTCAAATTTGTAAAATCCCTAATTCTCATAAAATACCTAATTTCTACCCTTCAAGAACAAGATTTAGGCCTAAAAATCTAGTGGGTGTTGATGGAAATTGAAGGAAATGAGGTTAAGAACACAAACCTATGATTTGGTGATGAAGTCCCTCTTCAAAAATCGCCCCTAAGCTTCCTTGGTTTTGAAAATATGAAGTTATGGCCTAATTCCCGTCTTGCTACTGTTTTAAAAAAAACTGGACTGCGCTTCTATGCGTTCGCATGCCTTTGGCCGCGTTCGCACAGGCTTACACTCCCCTTGGTCATCGCGATCGCGGGAATAAGGCTGCGTTCACATAGAGTACTAGCTAGCCCATCCCTAGTTCCCCCCTAAAGCAGTGCGTTCGCACTAGGCCAGCTGCATTCACATAGGCCAGCCCTTGCCAAGCTACGCATTCGCGAACGGGCACCTACGTTTGCATAGGGTTTACCCATCCCCTTATCTGTTTGTTCATCGTGTTCGCGTGGGTTACCACGCGTTCGCATAGAGTAATTACCTGGACACCAGCAAACAGCAATTACACCAGATTTTCTAAGTCTAACAACACTCCGACGCCTACCCGAAACTCACCCGAGCCCTCGAGGCTCCAAACCAAACATGCACACAACCTTAAAAACATCCTGCGGACTTACACGTGCGATCAAATCGAAAAAATAACATCTTAAACGACGAATTTAGCATAGAAATCAAAGAAAAATCTCAAAACTTTCAAAGTTTCAAATTTCACAACTACGGGTTCGAATCACGTCAAATGACCTATTTCTTACCAAATTTTACAAGCACAACTCAAATATCATTTTAAACCTGTACCGGGCTCCGGAATCAAAATATGGGCCCGATACCATCAATTTCAAATAAAAATCAAATTTCCAAAAGCTCTTATAATTTCAATTAAACAATACTTTTCAAAAATTCATTTCTCGGGCTTGAGACCTCGGAATTCAATTTCGGGCATACGCCCAAGTCCCATATTTTCCTACGGACACTCCGGGACCGTCAAATCTCGAGTCCGGGTCCGTTTACCTAAAGAAGTCAACTTAAATTCAATTTTAAAGACATAATTAGCATTTTTCATACAAAAGCCTCCCGGATATACGCCCAGGTTGCGCATGCAAAACGAGGTGAGATAAAAGGAAGTTTTCAAGGCCTCGAAACTCATTTTTTACTTTTAAAATAAGGGATGACCTTTTGGGTCATCACATTAAGTAAGTTATTCCCAGGGGTATCAACAAAGGTCTGTCTCCTTGGTCTTCTTTGCCTAATTTCAATTTGATTTTTGTTTTGTTTCTTTTAAACTTAT
>ML401352.1:82192-117042 GCA_005239525.1 Nicotiana knightiana | reverse complement strand
ATATATATATATATATATATATATATATAAAATCTTCTTCTATTTACACATAGGAACAAATCTTGTTGTGAATATTTTTGTTTTTTTTATTTTATTTAATAAAACCTATTAAGAGTAAGATAAAAAATTTAAAATATTAAGATTAGACCTAAAATAAATATTTACACCAAAATAGTACAGAATTTGGGTGTGGTCAAAAATTAGTTGTTCACACCTACAGACCCTCGTATTCAATTTTGGGCATACGCCCAAGTCCAAAATCATGATACGAAGTTGTCGAAGCCATCAAAACACTGTTACGTGGTCATTTCCACAAAAATCAAAGTTTGATCAACATAAGCCGGTTAGGCTTTTATGCCAAGAATCAAAGGGTCCAAATCAATCCGAAATATTCCTGGAAGAAAACAAATCAACCCTGTAAGTCATAAAATCATACGCACATATGTGTGAAGAATCAAAGGGGAAATAGGGCGTATTTACACAAAATGACCAGTTAGGTCATTACATTCTCCCCTGTTAAAATAAAGTTCATCCTCAAATGTTATTAAAGTCATACTTGAAGTGATGAAATAGGTGATGATACCGACTTCGTATGCCGTGCTCGGTCTCCCAGGTCACCTCCTCGATTGGGTGATCCCTCCGTTAAGCCTTCACTGAAGCAATGTTCCTTGATCACAATATTTGGACATGTATGTCTAATATAACCACTGGCTCCTCGGTATAAGTCAAATCCTTGTCCAATTGGACAGAGCTGAAACCTTAAAGATGATATGGATCACCATAATACTTTCGATGTTGTACTGTGTCCTTAAGGACAAGAAAATGGGGTTCTCCATACTGACGCCCTCTTATGGAATCATATAAATAAGAACAAGAAACAACACAAGCAAGAACTCGACTGGGTTCTGAAACGTCAAACCAGACAAAGTGATTGGCCAGGGCCTGAACATCCAGTGCTAGTGGCCTCTCTACTACTGGTAGATATGCCAAATTTACTCTTTGTCATTCGACTCGAGGCATCGACACTATATATATCCTTCGCGGGATGATATATAATAGTGATATCATAGTCCTTAAGAAACTCTAACTATCTCCACTGCCGCAAATTAAGATCCTTTTACTTGAACAGATGTTGGGGACTCTGGTGGTCGGTATAGACCTCACATGGGATATCATACAAATAGTGCAGCCAAATCTTCAATGCATGAAAAATAGTTGCATATTCTAGGTTGTGGAGAGGATAACTGTTCTCATGACCCTTCAATTGTCGAGATGCGTACCGTCTTGTATTAACACCGCATCAAAACCAACACGTGACGTATCACAATACACATTGTAAGACCTCGAACCCGTAGACAATCTCAATACTGGGGCTGTAGTCAAAGCAGTCTTGAGATTTTGAAAGATCTCCTCACACCCCTCGAACCATATGAAAGGAGCACCCTTATGGGTCAATCTGGCCATACGTGCATCAATGGATTAGCAACCCTCTACATAACGGCAATAATATCTGGCCAAACCAAGAAAACTCCGAATCTCAATTGATGAAGATAATTTAGGCCAACTCTAAAATGCTTCAATCTTCTTTGGATCTACCTTGATCCCCTCACTCGACACCACATGACCCAAAAATGCCACCAAATCAAGCCAGAATTTGCACTTTGAGAATTTTGTGTGCAACTTCTTATCCCTCAAGGTCTGGAGCACGATCCTCAAATGCTTCTCATGATATTACCTATTTCGCGAGTACACAAGGTATCGTCAATAAACGTAATGATGAATGAATCAAGATAGAAGATATGGATGGAATACAATGTTCATAAGGTGCATAAATGTTGCTGGGGCATTGGTCAGCCCAAATGACATCAGAAGGAACTCGGAGTGACTACCGAGTAATATTTGGCTAAAAATCCATGTTTTTTGCATGTAATTTGCCTTGCATTATGCGTAGATCTTATTACTTTTAGTGTGAACATTTATGAATTTAGCTTAATAATGGTATTTATATGTGTAAGAGTCAACTGGAAAGTTTGCATGCAAATTGAAATAAAAATGGAAGAATTTTGAGGAAGCATGACTTTAGTGCCCAGGTTCTTGCCAAGCGCTAAACAAAACGTCCCCGGGGCCTAAAGGCAGTCTTCGGGATATCTGAATCCCGAATCTTTAGCTCATGATACCCTGGCCTCAAATCTATCTTTGAGAAACTCTGTCACCCTGAAGCTTGTCAAATAAGTCATCAATGCGCGGTAATGGATACTGTTCATCACTGTAACTTTGTTCAACTACCGATAATCAATACACACGCGCATAAAACCATCCTTCTTCTTCACAAACAGAACTAGCGCACCCCAAGGTGGCACACTAGGCCGAATGAAACCCTTATCAAGAAACTCTTGCAACTTCTTCTTTAACTCCTTCAACTCTGTCGGTGCCATACGATAGGGTGGAATAGAAATGGGCTGAGTGTCCAGCAATAAGTCAATTCCAAAATCAATATCTTTATCGGGCGGCAGGCCCGGAAGATTTGCTGGAAATACATCTAGGAAGTCTCTCACTACTGGAACTGGCTCAACGATTGGAGTATCTACACTAACATCCCTTGCAAAGGCTAGATATGCATAATACCCCTTCTCTACAATTCGTTGGGCCTCTAGAAAGGACTCAACCCTGATGCGGAAATAATCCAATGTACCCCTCCACTCTAACTATGACAAACTTGGCATAGCCAATGTCATAGTCTTGACTTGATAATCCGAAATAGCATGTTAGGGAGACAACCAATCCATGATCAAGATCATATCAAAATATACCATATTGAGTAGCAGTAGACCAGCTCTAGTCTCAGAACCATCAGTAACAACTAAACACAGCTAATACACACGGTCCAAAATAATAGAATCTCCCACAGGCGTGGACACATAAACAGAAGAGCTTAAAGAATTACGAGATATATCTATATATAGAGAAAAGTAAGATGATACATATGAATAAGTGGATCCCGGATCAAGTAAGACAAAATCATCTCTACGACTAACAGGAACCATACCTGTGGTAACTGCATCTGATTCGATTGCCTCTGTCTTACCCAAAAAACATAGAATCGGGCATGGCCTCCCCCTTTAGGGAGACATCTACCCGCCTATCCCCCACCCCTGGTTAGGTGTGCGGGTGGAGCGGCAACCATAACTTGTGAAGTTTGTGGACCAGGTTGAATCTATGGAGCATGAGTAGTCTGTGGAGGTGCACCCCACTTGAGTCTGGGACAGTCTCTCACCATATGATGGGTATCATCACACAAAAAGTAATCTCTCGGTGGACGTGACTGCTGGAACTAGCCCTGGTTAGATTCGCTAGACTGATCAGTGAAGGCACGTCGTGCAGGAGGTGCACTAGAAAGTGGTCGAGCAAAATGTGCGACCTGAGACCTCAGAATAACCAGAGTTCCACTAGAAGCTGGAAGTGCTGAAGGAACTGGAAGACTCACATAGCCTCTACCATGATGGAATGTAGTTGTAACGTGGCCACCACCAAATTCTCCAGTACCTTGAGGACTTTCGACCTCCTTGTCCTCTCTCTCATGGCCCTGCATACCCTCCAACCTCCATGCGATATCTACCACCTGCTGATATGGGGTATCTTTCTCTAACTCTCAAGACGTACTAAATATAATACCCTAGTTGAGCCCCTCGATAAATCGGCAAACTCACTCCCTGGCTGCAGAAACCGAGGTAGGTGCATATTTTGACAACTCACTGAATCTGATGGCATACTCTGACACTGTTACAACCTCAGCGCCACTCCTCAAACTCCATGCGCCATGCATCTCGAAGGGTTTGGAGAACATATTCTCTTAAGACATATCTGAAAACTCAGTCCATGTAAGTGAAGCTGCAGCGGCTGGGCTAGCCTCTTCATAAGCCCACCATCACTAATACACTGCTCCTAACAGCTGGATTATAGTAAAAGCAACCATGCTCGTCTCCACAATACCCATGGTGCGGAGAATACGGTGGCACTTCTTCAGAAAACCATGTGCATCCTCTTAAGCTAAGCCACTAAAAGTAGGAGGATGATACTTCTTGAACCTCTCAAGTCTAAGCTACTCCTCCTCATATGCCATTTCCCTAACCTCGAGCTGAACCGGAACAATGGGCAGCTTCGGCATAGCCTTTGGGACCTGATCAACATGGACCCCGTACTCTGGAGTACGAGCTGCGAGAGATTGAGCTCTGTCCTCAGCCAGATATGTGGCTTGTGCAAGTGTAATCAACCCTGCCTAAGCTAGAATACTGAACATGCTCAAGGATTGTGCAAGGGTCTCCTAAAGTGCAGAGGTGGCAACAGGTGCCCTCTGGTGCCTTCCCCTCTAATTGGAGCTACCAGTGGCTCGTCTGTCGTAGCTTGGGCAGGTGCTCTAACTGTAACATGTTACCCTCCTCGACCTCTACCCCAGCCCGACCTCTCGTGACCCTAGAAAGGGGCATAGGTGTCTGATCGTCGGATCCGGTAGTATGTGTCTTCACTACCTGTGAGAGAATAGAAAGACAAAAATTCGTATTTCGAAGTCCACAAATTCGCACGATAAGGAATAAAAGAAGTGGAGTTTTCCTAACAGTTCTGTAGCCACTCGAAGATAAGCACAAACTTCTCCATACTGATCCGCAAGACTTTAATAAACCTCCTTATTACTCGTAATACCTATGAACCTAGAGTTCTGATACCAACTTGTCACGATCCCAATTTCCCACTGTAGGATGTCGTGAAGGCACCTAGTCTCTAAGACTAGGTAAGCCTAACATTTAATAACTTAACATAAATAATAATAGAAATACTAAGGCAAAACTGATAAAGTTATATAAACTTCCTAAATAGGACCTCAACAACACTTTTCCCAAAACCGGTGGAACTGAGTCATATGCTCTACAGAATAATCTAGAATGTCTACTACAACACTATGTGAATAAGAAAACAACAAAATGAAATTGTATGTAAGGTGACTCCGAGGCCTGCAAACGCCGAGCAGCTAAAACTTGAAGTCTCCGGGAGGCAGCTAACAGTCAATCACTAATGTCCAGCATGAGCAGGCATACTTGGATCTAAACAAAAGATTTCCAAAAGCATAGTATGAGTACACCACAACGCTACCTAGTAAGTATCAAGTCTAACCTCGATAGAGTAGTGACGAGCCTATGTCAAGACTCCTACCAGGACATGATAACAGAACAAAATAATATACAATAACGGGAAGTAATGGAAAATGGAGAAATAATTGATAATAAAGCAATTAAATAATGTAAAGTAATGAAAAAATGGTAAACATAAAGACAATGATAAGGAATAAATGAATGAGAACAACAATCAAATACGTACAATTCTAGTAAAACCATGAAAAATAAAAAGAACAAGAACGGTTCAACCAATGACTCTTTTCATCATGAGATGCACAACAAGAATCAAGGCCAAGGTACTGTGTCGTATACAACTAGAATCACAATAGAACTACCGTCTCGTATTCATATTTCTCAATTTCAATCAGAATATTTCCTTATACAGTCGCGTGAGCCTTACATTTATATAGTTTTGAAAACATTTTTCCCGAAATAATAATACGCACTTTATTCAACCTTATGTCTCTGCATGGCTTCAAGTCATTCCCTTATTAGCAACACACACATACATCCCACCTTATGCCACCACATACACATTAAGCCCTATCATTATACCTCTGCATGTGGATTAATATCAAAACACAAGTCAACCACAGGCCCGCCTGGTCAAAACCCGGGTCCAAGGGTAGATTCCAACTATCCATTACCCCATTCATATATATGATTAGTTTCAAAATCCGAGGCCAAATCGACTCTAAAAACTTAAATTCTTATTTTTCAAAAACATGACAAAATTTCCAAATTTTTCCTCTTTGAGTCACATAAGTTTGATTCTAAACCTAAAGATATATTCATAAAATATAGTTGAAAAGTTTTTAGAATCACTTACCCAATGTTTGTAGGTAAAAACCACCTTTCTAAATTGCATCACACCGAGCCTAGGGTTCTGAAATGAGAGAAATGAGATGAAATTCTGACTCTTCTAAACTTTTGTTCAGTTGTAGGTGTCGCAATTACAACATGGGTTTGAAATTGCAAAGAGAATCTCGCAGTTGCGGCACTAACATCATTAGGGAAATTCTCTCAAATACGAACTTTGTTCCCTTCACAAAAGCGACACAGTTGTTGCGAATGGAAATCTATTGGCCATGCACATATAATCTTATATATATTTCATTGTGATGATGAGCCTGTGATCATGTCGGTCATATTATGATATTGAGAATGTGACCACGGCAGGCGGATTGTGATAGTAAGCATGTGATCATGCCGGGCGGATTGAGGTATTGGCACGTGAGTTGTATGTGCGATTGTGATTGATACTGTTGGCACAAGGTGCCATGTTTGTATGATTTATGAACTGGGACACGTGGCTTGTGGTTTTGAGGAGTGGTACCGCTGGGCATTTTGTTGTAAACCTAGTGATAGAACGACTTGATTGTTTTGTTGTCATTTGTTTACCTTATTTTTCTTCACTGGTACTTTAATGGTGTACTGATTACTTCACTATTTTTATCACATGTGTATTCCTTATTGCCATTTATCGGTTCTTAATTCCATTATTAGCTTTATACTTATACACTGATCAAGTTATTACGTCTAGTAGGTGTCTTGACTTGTACCTTGTCACTACTCCACCGAGGTTAGTCTTGATACTTACTGGGTACCGACCGTGGTGTACTCATACTACACACCAGCACTTTTTGTGTAAAACTAGGTATTGGAGATAACAGACTCAGGCTGAGTTAGCTTCTTGATCGCGAGGATTCAAGGTAGAGCTTCTTGTTCGTCGCAGTCCCTTGGAGTGGTTTTCCCTTTTGATGGTACTGTTAATTCGTTATCCGAATAGTATTGTATTTTGTTTTGAGACATTTCTATGTATTCATCTAGAGTTTGTGACTCTGGACTACCTAGTCTTGGGAATATTATTGTGATTATTGTCGCATAGTCTTGTATAACCTTTATTTCGATATTTATATTAAACCCTACTTTAATATATCATGTTTGATCAGTTTAACTGTTGTAAGTAACCGGCTTACTTAGTCTTAGAGACTAGGTTCCATCACGATACCTATGTCAGTATTTTGGGTCGTGACAAGTTGGTACCAGAGCTCTATGTTCATAGGTTCTACACATCACGAGAAAGTTTAGTAGAGTCATGCGAATCGGTACAGAGACGTCTGTACTTGTCTTCGAGAGGCTATAGAACTATTAGGAAAATTCTGATTCTTCCATTCCTATCATGCAATTTTATTGATTTTAGAGTTTTAGCCATTGTATTTATATTCTCTCATAGATGGTCAGGACAAGCACTACAGGGTCAGCTAGGCAAACACCTGCAACCCCTGTTTGATACGCGAGAGGCCGGGGCTGAGATAGAGGTAGATTAGGAGCACATACTGCAACTAGAGCACCTGATAGAGCAACAGCTGAGGAGACACTAGCAGCTCTGGTTGGGGGATGGGCACCTGGGGCTTCTGTTGCTGCCCATGCACCAGCTACTCACATACTGGGGAAGGAGCTCCGACTCCTACCACTCATACTCCAGAGCAGCAGGATCATGTTGGTCATACTCCGGGTGTTGTTCCAATACAACCCGTTATCGCAATTCAGCCTCAGGTCAAGCCATAGGCATTAGAAAAGGAGGAGAATAGGCTTAAAAGGTTCAAGAAATATGATCCTCCTACCTTCAGTGGCGCAGTTACCGAGGATGCGCAACATTTTTTAGACAAGTGCCACCATATTCTCTGCACCATGGGAATTGTGGAGGAGAGCAGAGTTTCTTTTACTACATTTCATCAATTGGGAGCAGCACATAAGTGGTGGCAATATTACGAGGAGGGTAGTCTAGATGATTCAGCCCCACTCACTTGGGCTCAATTTTAGAGATGTTTTTGAGGGAGTTTGTTCCCTAGGCCCTCCGGGATGCATGGCGCATAGAGTTTGAGCATATATGTCAGGCACTATATGGTGTCGGAGTATGCCATAAGGTTCAGTGAGTTATCTCGTCATGCACCTATCTTGGTCTTCACCGACAGAGAGTGAGTCCACAGATTTATCAAATGCTCAGTTATTGTCTTAGAATCAACATGGCTTGGGAGTTAGAGACTGATATACCATATCAGCAGGTTGTGCATATTTCCAGGAGATTAAAGTGTGTTTAGAGTTAAGAGAGGGATTATAGGGAGGCCATGAGGATTTAAGGTCCTGGAGGATGCAGTGGGTTCTACTCTTCGGCTCTAACGCATCACGGCGGAGGCTTCATTAGCTAGCTAGTCCCTCTCGCACTTTTGGCTAATCGCGGTGCTCTGGCTAGTCAGGGACCTTAGGGTACTCATATGAGGCAGTCATCTATAAATTCACCTCTTGCACGGGGTTCCTACAATGATTATTCGAATTTTTTGGCACAGACTCAACACCGGCATTCATGCCCACAGAGGGGTAGTTATGTGTGTGGCGATACTAGGCACATCATGAGCCATTGTCTTAGACTCCAGAGAGGTGGAATTCATCAGAGCATTCAGGTTACGAACCCCACTCTAGTAACTACTCTACCTGCACAACCAGCTAGAGGTGGAGGACAAGCGGGTAGAGGGCGTCCAAGAGGGGAAGGCGCGGCCCTTTGATATGCCTACCTGGTGTGGCTGAGGCCACTGCACCATATAATGTCGGTACATGTATGGTTTTGGGTTATTATAGAGGAGCATCGGTCTTATTTTGATCCGATCCTTTTTATCTATATGAGTCCTCATATCTTGCTTCATATATGAGTGTCTTTCGTGATTCTTACACTCCATTTACATGTTTGCACCTGTTGAGAGATTCTATAGTGGTAGCCTATGTCTATCATTTTGGATTGTTCACTACCTGTATGGTTTTGGGTTGTTATAGAGGAGCATCAGTTTATTTGTGATTCGGTCCTATTTATCGGTATGAGTCCTCTTATCTTGCTTTATGTAAGAGTGTGTTTTGTGATTCTTGTACTCTGTTTATATGTTTGCACCGGTTGAAAATTCTATAGTGGTTTCCCAATCGTTTTGGATTGTTCACTATTGAGAGATATGAGACTAGGATGAACATTATGTTACTTAAATATAATAGGTTTTGATGTGGTTTTTGGGTGGTTTGGCTAAGACTTGTAATTTGGGTGCTCTATCGGTAGGTAAATTTCGTTACGTGTTGTGATTTTGTTCCACGAAATTGAGATAATAAAAGGATTTTGGTTGGTGTGATGTATATTCTACTTGTGATTTAGAGTTGAGGATGGGATCCCCGTTCTTTCATATGGATTGATATGTTTGGATCGGCCTGCATGCCGTGATTGAGTTATATTAGGATGAGATCCTTGTGATTAGTTCATATTTATTGTTTCTCCCTTGCGGAATGTATTTGTAGTATGATACCGACAAGGAGTTGTACATGTTGGACTTGTTCGATAGTTCTCTAATGTGTTTCTCTTTCCATATTCAGTCTTACTTGAGTTGTGCTAATTGGGTTTAGATTGTGAGGTACGTGCCTAGGTTGCGTTGGATGTGACTCGTTGATTGGGTAAGTGGTTGGGAAATTAACATATTTCTTACATGATTAGAAGTGTTGGGAAGGTATGTAACAAGGTTCTAGTTGATACGAGGTTAATTATCGGTGTTGGGTATGATTATGGGTAGCTATTGTGGTCAGAGTTGTTTCAATGGGCATATGGGTGATGTGTTGCGTCCTGTGGTTATACTGTGTGAGCATACTTATGGTTTGGTACAAATACAACCACCAGTCGAAGTTGAAGTAGCTGCACCAACCCCGTTCGAGGTGGAAGTAACAACACCTACAGCCGCACCTGCTTCATTTGAAGTAGAAGTGACCACACCCTTCACTGTGACGCTAGCATCCACGCCGTCTTTTAAGACCAATATCTTACCCTAAGACTATGTTGCAGAAGCCAGGAGGAAAGGAAAAGCAAAAATGGAAGAATTTGGTGCAGCACAAGGAATGACGAGGAATGGTAAAATTTATACACCTGAGAATTTGGGAGGGACAAGTAAAGAAGCTTCTTCCAAGCAACCCATCACTGAGACCGGCCCAGATGAACTCTAGAGGAAGGTGCAAGCGAGATAATATTCTGTAGTAGACCATCTGAACAAAACTCCTGCTCAGATATCCATTCTATCATTACTGCAGAATTTCGAAGCACATAGGAATGCCTTGATGAAGGTATTGAATGAAGCTTATGTGCCTAACAATATCACCAGCGGGGAGATGTCCAACATGGTAGGAAAAGTACTGGATAGCCATAAAATGACTTTCCATGAAGAAGAATTGTCACCAGAAGAATTAAGCCAAAATAGGGCGTTGCACATCACGGTACAATGCAAGGATAAATTCATTACCAGGGTTTTGATAGATGAAGGTTCCAGTCTCAACATCTATCGACTGAAAACTTTGAAAATATTGGGTAAATGTTTGCATGAAATATGAGCAGGAGAACGTGAAGCCATTCGACGAGTCTTAAAATGCCACGATCGGGGAAACTAATCTTTGCTTAGAAATGGGTCCAACTTGGTTCGATGTCGAATTCCAATTACTCGACATATTCGCCTTGTACAACTTATTATTGGGACGACCTTGGATACATGCCGCTGGGGCTGTGGCTTCTACTTTGCACCAGGCTGTAAAGTTCAAATGGAATCATCAGGGGGTAATCATTCATGGAGATGGGAGTAATCCCATTTATACCAATCAAATTGTTCTGGTCGTGGAAAATAGAAGGAAATTAGGTGGAGAGACTTATCATCGCATCGAACGCGTCAAACAATTGAGAAAGACAAGTCGTGGAGCAGCAAAATAGAAAGCATACTAGCATGGGCAGGGTATGAACCCGGTAAAGTGCTCGGGAAGAATCTCCAAGGTACTACCAAGCCAATACAGCTAAAACGTCACGGCACGACCTTTGGACTGGGATATCAATACACCTGGAATGAGTATCAGAACTGGTCGCCACCACGGCGTGGTCCTTACTACCCTCTCGAGCAGCCAATAGTGCATCTAAACCAATCTTTGCACTAAGTTGACATGATGTGGGGATCCAAAGAAGATGGGGTGCTAGCTAGTCTGAGGAATTTATTTCTAGAAGAGGAAGACATGGATTGCAGTGTAATAGTTCAGGAGGAAGAGGAAGAAGGCCTCATCATCCAGACAGTGGAGAAGGAAGCTGTTCTCAGGAACTGGGCTGCCACACAATCCAGGGCCCGATGAGTCCCGGGGTAGCATGGCTGCTAGTGTCATTAATTTTGAAAACAATTCCTCTTGAGCATTTTTGTTTAAAAACATTTTCTTTCCCAATAATCGGAAACTAGGGCAGAATTTTGAGGAGGACCCTCAAAATTCTGAAGCAAGTTCAGCCAACGGCACCGTATGCCGAATAGCCAGAACGTCTAAATAACTGGGGAAGAATTTTTAGGAGGGACCTAAAAGTTCTATGGGAAGAAGGTCGCATTGTCTCCAACAATATCGCAGTTACTGGTTCATCTAATCAATATTTAAAATTGCATATTCTGTTTTGAATAACTATGCATGCATATTCTTTGAAAACTTTATTTTTAGCCAGATGCTACCCATGGTAACTCGAACAGGATTCCAATACGGAGCGGAGAAAAGCAAGTAGACAAAGGCACAAACCAACATCCCCCGCAAAACTCACGATTTTTCTTTGAATACAGGAAAAAGATATAGGCGCCAGCACGCACCTTAGAATCACTGTCTTCATAACAACAAAGCTAATGAACTCATCCACAACTAAGAAACACTCTGATATCACTTACTATTTATTCACTGTATGAGACCAAGCATTGTCTCCATCTTGGATGAGGCTAAGCCCTGCCTCTTCAATTACATAAGGCTAAGCATTGCCTTCCCCAGCATGAGACTAAGGATTGTCTCAATCTTGCATGAGGCTAAGCCCTGCCTCCTCAATTGCATAAGGCTAAGCATTGCCTTCCCATTGCATGAGACTAAGCATTGTCTCAAATCTTGCATGAGGCTAAACCCTTCCTCCTTAACTACATAAGGCTAAGCATTGCATTCCCTTCTGTAACGACCCGGCATGTCATTCTGAGAGTTATAGCCTCGTTTCCCCCATTTATGCTTATTTACGTATTGTTCAACGGTGTTGAGTTATATCGAGTTGGAAGGTTTGGGTCCGAAGTAGTTAGTGAAATGAGATACTTAGAGCCCGTTTGGAGGGGCTTGTTGTATGTGACCTTTAATCCAAAACCCATAAGTTAGGAATTCTAGATTTTGGCTTTTTTTGGTCATTTTAGCTTAAAAACAAGTGCTTAAAAGCACTTTTTCACTCTATCCAAACGTTACAAAATGTCTTAAAAGCTATTTTGGCTTAAAAGAACTTAAAATAAGCAAATCCAAATGGGTTCTTAGTCTTTTAATTAGAAAGCTAAGTTAGAAAAGTCAACCGGAAGTTGACTTATGAGTAAACGAATTCGGATTTGGATTTTTATGATTCGGTTAGCTTCGTTGGGTGATTTTAGACTTAGGAGTGTGTCCGAAATGTAATTTGGAGGTCCGTGGTAGAATTAGGCTTGAATCGGCGAAAGTTAGAAATTTGAAAATTTAGAAGTTCTTAGGCTTGAATCCGAGGTTGATTCGGTGTTTTGGTGTTATTTTGGGTGTTCTGAAGGTTCGACTAGGTTAGCATAATGATATATGACTTGCTGGAATTATTGGTTGAGGTCCCGAGGGCCTCGAGTGAGTTTCTGATAGGTTTAGATTGTGTTGCGCTCGTTATTCTTATGTTTCGACGCCAATTCTTCAAGTATAACTTATATCATACTAAACAAATGAGCACCAATTTCTTTTTTGATTGAATCATTAGATCTGTATCGTAATTACGGACCCGTCGCAAAAGGAATCGTCGAATTTTGACATCGTATAAGTATTTTTATGGTCATTTAACTAAGAATTATGTTGCCCGATTTTTCATATTAATTACGACATTTCCACTGACGGCGTATTTAATAATCTACACTATTTGCAAATATTGAAACCAACATATCTCATTCGTTATAAGGTCAAATTGAGTGATTCAAAAGCCTAACTTGACTAGAATATCACAAGAAATTCATTGGAGGCATAAAAAGCAAGTTTCGGAATCGTTTGGTATGAGAAACGAGGTAGAATAGCTGGTAGAAATAATATATATATAAATTAAGGGTTTGTTCAATTGGTCATATTTTGAGTTGGGGAGCTCGGATTTGGGCGATTTTGGAGGCGATTTTCACCATATGGATTGGGGTAAGTGTTCTCTATTCGATTTTTGTTATATTTCATAAATCCATCTTTGTTTTGGGATTTGATTGATGATTTCAAAGTGAAATTGAGGGAGTTAGGGCTTGAGTTTTAGAGAGTTTGAGGTGAGGATTTGAGGGACCAAACGGAGTCCGATTTTGACGAATTTTATATGGTTAGACTCGGGAGATAACGAGGATTATTATCTGCCATTTTTTACTGGTTTCGAGAAGTGAGCCCAGGAGCCGGGTTTTGGCCGATTTTTGATTTTTGGCATATTTTGTAGTTTTTATTATGGAATTCGATTCTTTAGCCTATGTTGATAGTAGTATTCTGATTATGGTTAGATTTGGAGCTTTTGGAGACCGATTCCAGAGACGAGGGCATCCCGGAGTAGGATGTTTACGCGGTTAAGGTAAGTAACAGTTTTAACTCTGGCTTTGAGGGTATAAACCCAGAGAATTTGATATTATGTGATTGTTTGGAGGTGATACCCATGCTAGGTGACGGGTGTGTGGGTGTGCACCATGAGGGATTGAGACTTGGTCCGTCCCGTGAGGCTGTGAGGCCTAATAACCATTATCTGTGTTTATGCATTTACTTCTTGGTGAACATGGCTTCCTTGATGTTAGAGATCATGTTTAGGCTTCATTCGTGCTCACGTTATTTTTACTCGATCATAGAAATTATTGTACATGTTTACCTCAGTCTCTATTATGTTGATGATATGTTGTGATACTTGATGTGGGTTGTGTCCCCTTACTTGTGGTGCATTGTGAGGCTGGAGAGGTACATGACTGAGTGAGGCCGAGGGCCTGGTTGCGAGGATATTAAAAGCATAGCGTGTGAGCTGTCTGCGTAGCATGTGAGCTGACCGTGCGGACCTAGGTATTGATACCATAACACGTGAGCTATCCGCATAGCACGTGAGCTGACTGTGCGGATGATATTATGGCACGTGAGCTGTTTGTGCTTAGCGCTTAGGCTTTGGGAGCCTCTCCGGAGTCTGTTGACAGCCCTAGTGAGCACAAAGTGTTGAGTGCTGAGTGCGAGTGATGAGTGATGGACTGACACTGCTGTGAGGTTGTATTTATTTGTGATGTTGCTGCATTTATCTGTTAAATTTCTTTGTAGCATTTAGTGAGTTATGAAATTTACCTGTTTATTTTTAAATTGTGAAAATAAATAATTGGACTGTGTTACTTAGCTCGTCACTACTACTCAAATCCTTAGTTATTTTTATTACTACTGAGTCGGTTATACTCATACTACACCCTGCACTTTATGTGCAGATCCAGGTGAGTTAGAGTGCGGCGATCTCTGAGTTCAGGCCGACTATCTGTGGAGATTGCAAGGTAGCTGCTAGAATCCGCATGACCTTGTTACTCCTTTTGTCATTTCTTCTTTTGGACAGTTAGGCAGTTTATATATCTTAGTTTATAGTTTTAGACGCTCATGACTTAGTGACACCCTGATGTTTGGGGCTCGTTTTCGTATTCTATATTATTATTGTTTAGAGTTGATTTAGTTTATGAGAAATTCAGATGTTGGTATTATTTTATTAAATTCTTAAAAATCATTTAGTAGTAATATTTTGGGAAATAGGCTTGCCTTGTAACACAATAGGCGCCATCATGACCATGGTTGGATTTTGGGTCGTGACACCTGCATGAGATTAAGCATTGTCTCCATCTTGCATGAGGCTAAGCCCTACCTTCTCAACTGCATAAACCTAAGTATTTATTTCTCTGCATGAGACTAAGCACTGTCTCCATCTTGCATGAGACTAAGCATTGCCTTCTCATTGCACGAGACTAAGTATTGTCTCCATCTTGCATGAGGCTAAGCCTTGCCTCCTCAATTGCATAAAGCTAAGAATTGCATTCCTATTGCACGAGACTAAATATTGTTTCTCCTTGCATAACCACAAATGTTGCTCTGCTCCAAACCTTTCATTATTCTCTTCTCTCAGGGACTAAGCTCTGCTCCAAACTCTACAAAAGACTAAGCTCTGTCTTGTTTTATCTCAAGCATCATGTCTCTGCATCTCATGGGCTAATATATAGCCAATCTGT
Organism: Nicotiana knightiana; assembly: GCA_005239525.1. Lineage (NCBI taxonomy): Eukaryota > Viridiplantae > Streptophyta > Magnoliopsida > Solanales > Solanaceae > Nicotiana > Nicotiana knightiana. Next base: position 101,567 of record ML401352.1, on the reverse strand, counting down.
CCAAAGGCTGTAACGAACCGACCGGTCGTTTTGGGCTCTAGCGCGTCGTTTAGCGATTGAAGTCGTGAGAAGCTCTATTTCAGGTATTATGACTTATAGGTGTGGTGGGAATTGAATTTTGGAAAGTTTAGAGTTGATTTGGAAAGAAAATTCTCATTTCAGAAGCCTTAAGTTGGAAGAATCAACTAAGATTGGAATTTTGAGTAAATGACCTCCGAATCAGGATTTGAAAGTCCCTGCAGGTTCGTCTGATGATTTCGGACTTGGGCGTATGTCCGGATCGGGTTTTGGATAACCCGGGAGCGTTTCAATGCATATTGTGGAAGTCAGCATTTTTGAAGGAATTTCCTTAGTTTGGCCTGAAGCGCATTTCAGTGATGTTGATGTCTGTTTGAGATTCCGAGTCTGGGAATAGCTTTGTATGGTGATTCTGGAGTTTGGAGCGCGATTGAAAGTGAATTTGGATGTTCGTAGGTCATTTTGGAGTCATTTGGCTAAAGATACAAATTTGAAGGTTTTTCAGAAATCCGACCGGAAGTAGAAATTTTGATATCGGGGTTGGAATGCAATTCCGGAAGTTGGAACAGGTCTGTAATGTCGAATATGAATTGTGTGCAAAATTTGAGGTCAATCGGACGTGATTTGATAGGTGTCTGCGTCGGATGTTGAAGTTGGAATTTCAAAGTTTATAAAGTTTGAATTTTGGTGCCTCTTGATTTCGGTGTTGTTTGATGCGATTTGAAGCCTCGAACAAGTTCTTAGGATGTTATTTTACTGACTCGTGTGATTGGACGGGGTCCCGGGGGCCTCGGGTGTGTTTCGGGGTGAGTTCGGACCATTTTTCCCTGTTTTGCTACTGCTGTCTTCTGGTGTATCTGGTGTGCTATGCGATCGCGGTCCCTTGTGCGCGATCGCATAGAAGGAAATTCGAGGGCTGCTGGTTTTGGCTTGTGCGTTCGTGGAAAAGGGAGTGTGAACGCAAAGGATTGGGTTGTGATCCCTACGCGAACGCGGGGTCAGGCGTGCGAACGCGTATAGGAAAGGGGGCCTGGGGGCCTAGGGGCCCTTTGTCCTATGCGAACGCGGGGTGGGGACCGCGAACACGGAGTGCTGGCTCGAGGAGGCTATGCAAACGCACTCTTTGGTGTGCGAACGCGAAGAGTAAGATCTTGGTCTTGGATTTCTGGGCTTCGCGAACGCGATGGAGCAGGTGCGTTCGCGAAGAAGGAGGGGCAGCAGCCTCGACAGATTGTTTAAAAGCGTGGAGTTAGTTCATTTCACCCATTTTCTCATGGCTTAGACGGTTTTTGGGAGCTTCAAGAGGGGTTTTTCACCAAGCATCACTAGGTAAGTAAATTCCTCCTGTTTTTAAGTTAAATACAAGATTATATGCATGGATTAGACATGGAAATTGGTAGGAAATTTGGAAAATATTGAAGAAACCTAGAAAATGGTAATTTGGATTTTTAGCCACGAATTTGAGCATGGAATTTAGAGTAAATCGTATATTTGAGTTAGTGAGGCTACGGGGAGGATTTATCTTCAAGAAATTTCGGTTTCTGGGCACGTGGGACCGAGGGCATTTTGGTCATTTCACTGAGCAGAGTTGGGAAATTATGTAATTGGAATTGTTGCAAGTATTAGAATATATTTTCATTTGTTTGTCATTGTTTGGATAGTTTGGGAGCGTTGTGCAACAATTTGAGTCATCGGAAGGGCTTGGAGGTTAGTTATGTAATTTCGGAGCAAGGTAAGTCTCCTTTATAACTTTGTGACGAGGAATTGTCCCCCTAGGTGAATTATTTAAATATATGCTATTATCTTCGGGGGCTACGTACGCACGAGGTGACGGGAGTCCATGAGTAGCTACTATTATGCCTTGTCCGGGTAGTCTAGGACCCACTAGCATGCCTTACATGTTGTACCTGTGATCCTGCATGTAATATTAAACTGCTAATATAATCGAAATCGTAATTGAATATCTGAAGAAGACTAGAGTTCATTTTCTTAATTATCTAGAAAGGGAATTGATTCCTCCGTGGATAATTGTGTATCGGATAGGGTTATATTATGGAAAAATCATTAAACTTGGCAAATGAGTTTCAAAACAAAGATTTAAGAGCTATATTTCATGTCCCTTAAAAAGAATTTTACCACTTTCCTGAGAAAAACTGCTTTCTTAATAAAATGGGGACTTATTGTGTGGACATGTGTAACTTCGGGTGCGTGAGCCGCATGTATGATTCGCGAGCAGGATGACCCTGTATTTGTGTGTATTCATATGAGCACCTGAGTCGCAGGTATGATTCGCGAGCAGGCTAGCCGTATCATTTTATGTATAACCGCGTCGCATGATCGATTCGCGAGCGAGGCATAGAGATGCATCTGTGGTTCGAGTCGTTTGACCCTTGGCAACAATTTATTATTGTTGGTCCGCGCTGTTCAACCCTCGGCATTGCTTGCGCATGATATTTACTGCGTAGTTGCTATGATTTGTGCCTGATTACTGGCCTGAAATTTTAAGTTGTCAACTGAAATGACAGGGATTTAAAGTTATTAAAGATTTTTGGAAGAAGTTGTTCCTTCCCGTTGATTAAATTTTTATATGATTAAATCACCCCTGATGATTAATTGTTATTAATATGACGAAGAATTAAAGTGCTATATGTGGAACGAGCTGATAATAATTTTTCTTGATTTTAATAGATTACCGATGATACTCATGTTTAGTGTCACACTTGAATATTCTAAATTGACTTTTAGCAAGTGTCTAATTTGACCTCTCGTCACTACCTCTCTGAGGTTAGGCGGGCGGCTTACTGAGTATACGTTGTTTTTATACTCATGCTACACTTGTTGTGCATTTTCATTGAACAAGCACTTTGATAGTGACATGGCTGGTTCAGAGACTTAGGCGAGCTGCATTATCCGGAGGCGATCCGCAGCTGACAGAGTCTCCCTCGTACTGTATTGTATTACATTATTTCAATTTCCTTTTCCAGTTTGTATTCCAGAAAGGCTTTGTGATGATTGTATAAGTTCTTAGAAACTGCTCATGTACTTGAGACACCGGGTTCTGGGGTGTGTTGAGATAAATTTGCTAAAGTGTAGTACTCAAACCATTATTTTAATTAACAGATTTTATTTAGCTAACATGTAATAAAGTGAAAGGAAATGGTCTTTCATAAATGTTAAACAGGAATTTATTTGGTCTAATTAATAATTTGGCTTGCCTGACAATGATGTCCAGCGCCATCACGATCTTAGGGATTTTGGGTCGTGACAGCATGGTATCAGAGCACTAGGTTCTCTTAGGTCTCCCGAGTCATTAGCAAGTCTAGTAGAGTCTTGCGGATCGGTACAGAGACGTATGTACTTATGTTCGAGAGCCTACAGGGCTGTTAGGAGTACTTCCATTCTTGATTCATCATCGTGGGATTCGATTCCCTTAAGGCTTATGCCTAAGTTTATTCTTACTCAATCCTACGCGTCGCGAAGCACTTGCTACGAATCAGGAATTCGAGGAATTGAAATGGTGCTACGGATGTAATCCGAGATGTTTCCATGTGTAATTGGTTGGGGGTTGTTCTTATGACCCTGCAGAAGAATGGTATGTTGTTTCAGGTCAGTAGCTATGTTTTTTAGAGCGTTAAGGATATGCTCAGATAGTGATGATGCTTGCGATTGGTTATCGTGTGATGTCGATATGATGATAGAATGCTTGCCCATATGTTGGGGGTGATGTCTTCAAGTGAGGTGGGATATGCACCTGTGACGTGAAGTCGTCGTCAGTAATCGAATGGAATGTGTTAAGTTTGTCGGTGCTATGGTTTCTTAGGTTGCGTGGGGTCAGAGTATTGAGAAGAAGTATTGAAGAATGCGGTTGGCAGACAATGGTCCTGAAGTGAAGCTAGATGGTGGCTCTACTTCTAGGAGGCCAGGTGTAAGAAGCGGAAGTCGAGCAGTCGCAAAGTGGGGGAGAGGCATCATAGCTTGGAAGTTGAAGATATTGTCGCGCATTTAATGGATGTCCATGAGGAGCGGACGGACTAGTAAAGTTGGTAAATGAAATTGGCGTAGGATGAGGTATTGAAGCCGTAGAGAGCGTGCATTTCAGCACCGTTAGAAGGTGTCCGCTGGTTATTTCCATAGGTGGTCATCTCCTGTGAATAGGGTAGCGGTAGCATAGTTGGCAGGTCTCGGTGAGGGGTTCTAGTGGCTATTCGGTAGGAGGAGGAATGTGTGAATAATGCTAGAGAATTTGAGTATTTAGGGAGTTCTAGCAAGAGAATTTGGACGGATTGGATGAGCAAGATCGCGTGATCAAAGGAGAAAGGATCTCGACAGGGTCTAGAGTGGTGCAAGGAGTAGCTTCGGGCTAACTGGGGGAGTCCCACCATCTGCAGTTAGGTTGTAGGGTTGTCTTCTCATAGGGTTGTGGATTGTCGGCGTGTTGGCAAGTTATTACAGCTAAGAGAAAGGAGTAAGATGGTGATTGTGCGTGGGATTTGATGAATGTGTGCAAACGTTGGACCTGTCGGACCAGGGTTAGGTTTTGGAAGATTCAGAATTTTGCTTAAGGCATAGGTTAGTTGTCAGGATAGTGACTCGGTCACGTGTTTCATTCAAAAGGGTATTCCTGTGCTAGGAGAGCCTTTGAGTTGATTGTATTCGGGGCCAGTCAGAGTGGGTGACTCTCAATAGGGGTCCCAGTGAGTTCAAAAGTTAAGAATGCGGCATTTAAGGGTTTCAGGCAGTAGTATGATGAAGAATAGAGCTTTTGCAGAGTAATTTCTGAGAAAAAGAAGGATAGTTGGAATGTTTTGTGATATGTTTCAGCGTGCAGGATAGTATTGGAGGAGTGAGAGAAATGAACTCCGGATTGTACAAAGACTATCAGAAGGGTATGAGATGGGTTGCGGATTTAGGTAGCATAGTCTCGTGAATCAAGGTCACTCGGGATGAGTGAGGGTTGAGTTTGCTATGAGTTGAAGGAAGTTGCTATTATTCCTGAGGAAAATGAACATGATTAAAAGCAAATAGATTGATTAGCCATGGTTGAAATGGAACATTTACGGCAGTGATCGGTTCCTTTGATGTGATTAAGTTATGCAGGTGGTTTGTGCCGGTGTGTGCGAGGATTGTCGGTCGTCGTAATGAAGTTCATGTGGGAGCATTCAAGCATTATGGCCTGTCAGGTGTAGGCGGATTCTGGAAGGGTTATGGTGGTATAGACTACTTAAGGATTTGCATGTTGGGTGATTGTGGGAATTCACTCGTGTGTTGAGATGATACTCTTGAATTGAGTTAAGTAAAAAGGTTCCATATTATGAAGTTTGACCCTATGGGTGGTTCAGAAGTTATGATGGAATTCTTGCGCTACCTCATATTGGCATGTTAGGTGTGGTAAGCAGTATGTAACTGGAGTAAGAATCGAGATTGCGTTTCGGTGTTAATAAGGACGTCATGAGCTCAGAAAAGCAAGAAAAAGTGATTTGAAAGTTCAGAGTAAGCTGGTGTTATCTTCAGTGTCACCTGAGATTGATATTCGGTGGAAGAGGCTTGTACCCTAGGTTTTTATTTGTCTTACAGCATAGTATGGCCAATGATGGATTGTTGGGTGTTTGTCCCGGCTATGATGGTTGTTCTCGCAATTTATGAGAGAAAGTGGGTTAATGTGGACCTAGGTAAAGCTATTAGCTTAGTTTGGTGCGAGCAAGGTAGACTCGTTGTTTGTGGATGGATTTAAATATGACTATGGGCTCCGTATGTGCCAGGCATGTTCATTTCAGTATAGCGCTCCTCAAGGAGGGGTGTTGGGATATCAGGTGATTGTTCCGTTTTTGTCAAATTCATGTGATATTATGATTGTGCCGTGTGAGTTGTGAAATGGCTTGATAATTTCTTGTGTGTTGAGGTCCCGTATAGTGATGATGTTATGTGAGCAGGATGGCATTTGAGATCCAGAGTATATATATATCGCACCTTAGTTGTGCTTCAGTTTTGTAAGCATATGGCTTTATCAGTCTTCCTAGGATTGTATTATGCACTTAGCGTGCTTATGATTGATATTTAGAAATTTGTAATAGTGAGAACTTCAGCTCCGTGTATATTTCCTTACGTGAATTTTATGTCATTTTGATCGGGTGTCACGCCGCCTCAGTTATGTTATTTGGATCGGGTGGCACGCCGCCACGGGCATGATATTTGGATCGGGTGGCACGCCGCCACGGTTATGTTAACTGGATCGGGTTGCACGCTGCAACAGTATGATGATGATTCAGGTTCCTATATTTATTTCCTTGTGTTGTACTTCCTATTTTCTTAAAGAAGTTCATATCAGTTCCGTGAGTTGAATAGTCCCTTCCTGAGTCATTTCTTACCTATCATGTTCGAGTTATGGCCTAGTGGCGCGATGTGGTATCATGTGAGGCTGTTGGACATATTTAAGGTGATTTGTTGTCTGAGCAGTTCATACTCGGTGAGACGAGATTATCGGATCAGAGATTAGTTTGATAAGTGTAACGACCCGACCGGTCGTTTTGTGTTATCCGACCCCGTTCCCCTAAATGAAACTTCCCATAGCGGCTTATTATGATTTATGACTTGTGGGGACTGGTGGTTTTTGATTCGGAAGTGTTTAGAGTGCTATAGGAACACTTGGTTCCTTAAGGTTGGCCTTTAAGTCCAAGTTTGACATTGGTCAACATTTTTAGTAAACGACCTCGGAATCGAGTTTCGATGGTTCCGGTAGCCTCGTATGATGATTTCGAACTTGGGCGTATGTTCGGAATGGGTTTCTGATGACTCGGGAGCTTTTCGGCGCCTAATATTGAAATAAGAAGTTCCTTAAGTTCCTATTGTGGTTTGGGACGTGCGTTATCGAGGTGTGAATGGAATTTTGAGACAGGGAATAATTCTGTTATGTCATTTATGACTTGCCTGCAAAATTTGGTGTCATTCAGAGTAGTATAGGTCGGTTCGGCACATTGTTAGCGAATTCTAGGACTTTAAGTTCAAAGTTTGATTGAATTTGGTTTTGGGGTCAAATTCTTAGTTTCATTGTAGTTTTTCACGTTTTGTAAATTCGAGCGAGTCCGTATCATCAATACAGACCTGCCAGTGCCTTGGGACAGGGTCCAGAGGGGCTCAGGTGAGTTTCGGACCCCTCGGAGTTAAATGCAAAACACCAGAATTTTTGTGTCTTGTTTCCTTCTATGCGTTCGCGATTGCTCTGCCGCATTCGCATAGAAGGATCTGGGCTGGAGTGAAAACTTGCCATATGTGTTCGCATAGGGTAGGGCATTAGGCCGGACCAGCTTAGCCTTTACTCAGTGCGTTCACACCCCCTCAGCCGCGTTCGCGTAGGTCTAGCCTGGCTAGCCTCCGCATTCGCGAAGACCTCTCCGCGTTCGCATAGAAGGCCTCATCAGGCCTGGCCATTTGTTCATCGTGAATGCACTGCCCTTGATGCATTCGCCTAGAAGGGGCAGCTGGGCAGTGTGTTTTTATAACATGATTTAATTCATTTCCCTCNGATTTCTTCAAGAATGGTGAATTTGACTAAATAATAGGAGAATTCCATGCTTTGAATATAAATTGATATATTTGTATAACATTTGGCTAGTTTCGAGTCCGTGGGTGTCGAGTTTGGAGTTTCGGGCGCATTCTTGATCCGGGGAGTAGGTGCGACGTGAGGTGAGTCTCCTTTCTAACCTTGTAAGGGGAAACTGCCCCCCTAGGTGATTTAAATGCTATATGTGATAATTGTGGGGGCTACGTACGTACAAAGTGACGAGAGTCCGTACGTAGCGGCTATTACTATTATGTCCGAGTAGTTAGGCCCACATCATGCCTTGTGTTTTTACATGATATGATCTATATGCTTAATAAATTAAATGTTACATGTTTCTTACTTCCCTGAGGTCGTGCAAAATTGAGAAACTTGTAAGTAATGGTTCACTGAAAAGTAATTTTTAAAAACAAAAGAATAATGTGTATGCATGTGATCGCTTCGCCATTTACTTTCCGCTAATGGGCCGTACGCCACGGCGGATTGAGAGATGCACTTTTGGTACAGGCTTATCGATCCTCGGCAGTGCATAGAGAGGATTGAGAGATGCACTTTTGGTACGGGCCGTTCGATCCTCGGCAGTGCATAGATGTGAGTACTTTGTGGAGAGGTGCACTTATGGTTTGGGCCGTTCGACCCTCCACAGTGCACGGACATGACTATCTTATGACTTCGGCCGGTTGTCCTTACCCTGCATGCGTATGATTTATTTGTTATTAAATTCATGGATATTAATTTGACAGATATTTGGGGGAAAGTGAAGTGGTAATTATTTTATTCATTCCCAGTACTTTCTTGGATTTCAGTACCTTACATATATATTTGTTTCTTCACTGCCTTTACATGCCTACCGTTTCTATTATATTCTGTTAAATTATATCATTGGACCTTAGTGAGTGTCATGTCGACTTCTCGTCACTACCTCTTCGAGGTTAGGCGAGATACTCACTGGGTACATATATGCTTATGTACTCATGCTACGCTTTTGTACTTAATTATACAGGTTTTGAGGCTGGTGCATCTTGTTGTCGGACCGGAGCTTGACTTGATATTAGACGGACCTGACTTCGCGTGAGCTGCTTTTCTCCTGGGGATCTCTTTCCTTCAGATATATCTTTTGTATATTTTGTTAGTATGCCTGTATGACTTGTGACTCTAGTTCCTGGCACACATGTGTTAGTTGTTATGGATTTCGGGTGTTTATATATATTGGCTCACGCCTCTTCATGACTTTTTTTATTAAAACTGGATATTTATCCATGTCGAAACATGTTTTATGTTTTAAAAACTGAGTATATTTTAGAGTGTCTAATCTAATCAGAAGGAACATTTAGTAAATTGAGATTCGACTTGCCTGACCCCGCTGTTGGGCGCCATCACAACCTAAGTTAGGATTTTAGGTCATGACAATAAGCTTATGTGAAGTGTATATTAAAGAACAAATACCATTATTCAAGTTCATAATGAAGTGATGGTTCTAGTCAAGATGAGGTATTCAAGGATTTGTTAACTCTGCAGTTGGGTATGAATTTCTGCGCATCTCCTCCGTCGTGGTGGTATCGTCAACATTATAGCAGGACATATGTATGTATCTTATAAAGTGCATGGAGAGCATCAAATTCGTAGAATTCTGGCTATTAAGGTTCAGGGAGCGTCATTGTGGTCAGATTATGGGTTATGCGGTGTATGGTGCTAATTCAGCGAAGGTATGCGGTCATGTTCTGGGACATCGTGTAGTGGTTGATACGGTGTTTATATGTTGGAAGTAGGCCTGGAAAGGAATTTTAAGTGTTGGAACTAGGTTCTGAGCTTTCTATATGGATAAAAGAAGAAATCTTCAGATTTGATCAAGCTAATGCGCTCAATTGGGTTGTGGTAGTACGAGCAGGTGCTCGGGTTGTTAAACAGTGATTTTAGGTAACTCCAGAGCAGTTCTTAGCACGTTCGAGGACGAACGTCGGTTTAAGTGAGGGAGAATGTAACGATCTGACCGGTCGTTTTGGGATCTAACGCGTCGTTCAGCGGTTTGAAGTCCTGAGCATATTCATTTCAGGTATTATGACTTGTAGGTGTGGTTGGAATTGAATTTCGGAAAGTTTAGAGTTGATTTGGAAAGAAATTTCTTATTTTAGAAGCCTTAAGTTGGAAGAATCAACTAAAATTGGAATTTTGAGTAAACGGCCTCCGAATCAGGATTTGAGAGTTCTTTCAGGTTCGTATGATGATTTCGGACTTGGGCATATGTCCGGATCAGGTTTTGGATAACCCGGGAGCGTTTCGATGCATATTGTGGAAGTCAGCATTTTTAAAAGAATTTCCTTAGTTTGGCCTGAAGTGCATTTTAGTGATGTTGATGTACGTTTGGGATTCCGAGTCTGGGAATAGTTTCGTATGGTGATTCTGGAGTTCGGAGCGCGATCGGAAGAGAATTTGGATGTCCGTAGGTCATTTTGGAGTCATTTGGCTAAAGATAGAAATTTGAAGGGTTTTGAGAAATCCGACTGGAAGTGGAAATTTTGAGATCGGAGTCGGAATGTGATTCCGGAAGTTGGAGCAGGTCTGTAATGTCGAATATGAATTGTGTGCAAAAGTTAAGGTCAATCGGACGTGATTTGATAGGTTTCAGTGTCGGATGTTAAAATTGGAATTTCAAAGTTAACAAAGTTTGAATATTGGTGTGATTCGTGATTTCGGCGTTGTTTAATGCAATTTGAAGCCTCGAACAAGTTCGTGGGATGTTATGGGACTGAGTCGTGTGATTGGATGGGGTCCTTGGGGCCTCGGGTGTGTTTCGGGGTGATTTCAGACAATTTTCCCATGTTTTGCTGCTGATGTCTTCTGGTGTATCTAGTGTGCTATGCGATCGCGGTCCCTTGTCTATGATCGCATAGAAGGAAATTCGAGGGCTGCTGGTTTTGGCTTGTGCATTCACGGAAAAGGGAGTGCGAACGCGGAGGCTTGGATTGTGATCCCTACGCGAACACGGGGTCAGGTGTACGAACGCGTAGAGAAAAGGGGGGTTGGGGGCCTGGGGGCCCTTTGGTCTATGCGAACGCAGGGTGGGGACCGCGAACGCAGAGTGTTGGCTCAAGGAGGCTATGAGAACGCGCTCTTTGGTGTGCGAACGCGAAGAGTAAGATCTTGGTCTTGGATTTCTAGGCTTCGCGAACGCGATGGAGCAGGTGCGTTCGCGAAGAAAGAGGGGCAGCAACCTGGGCAGATTGTTTAAAAGCGTGGAGTTAGTTCATTTCATCCATTTTCTCATGGCTTAGACGGTTTTTGGGAGCTTCAAGAGGGGTTTTTCACCAAGCATCACTAGGTAAGTAAATTCCTCCCCTTTTTAAGTTAAATACAAGATTATATGCATGGATTAGACATGGAAATTGGTAGGAAATTTGGAAAATAATGAAGAAACCTAGAAAATGGTAATTTGGATTTTTAGCCACGAATTGGAGCATGGAATTTAGAGTAAATCGTTTATTTGAGTTAGTAAGACAACAGGTAGGATTTATCTTCGAGAAATTTCGAATTCCGGGCACGTGGGCCTGAGGGCATTTTGGTTATTTCACTGAGCAGAGTTGCGAAATTATATAATTTGGAATTGTTGCAAGTATTAGAATATATTTTCATTGGTTTGTCGTTGTTTGGATAGTTTCGTATCATTGTAGAACGATTTGAGTCGTCGGAAGGGCTTGGAGGCCAGTTATGGAATTTCGAAGCGAGGTAAGTCTCATTTCTAACTTTGTGAGGGGGAATTGTCCCCCTAGGTGAATTATTTAAATATATGCTATTATCTTCGGGGGCTACGTACGCACGAGGTGACGGGAGTCCGTGCATAGCTACTAATATGCCTTGTCCGGGTAGTCTAAGACCCACTAGCATGCCTTACATGTTGTACATGTGATCATGCTTGTAATATTAAACTGCTAATATAATCGAAATCGTAATAGAATATCTGAAAAAGACTTGAGTTCATTTTCTTAATTATCTAGAAAGAGAATTGATTCCTCCGTGGATAATTGTATACCGGATAGGGTTATATTATGGAAAAATCATTAAACTTGGCAAATGAGTTTCAAAACAAAGATTTCAGAGCTATATTTCATGTCCCTTAAAAAGAACTTTACCACTTTCCTGAGAAAAACTGCTTTCTTGATAAAATGGGGACTTATTGTGTCGACATGTGTAACTTTGGGTGCTTGAGTCGCATCTATGATTCGCGAGCAGGATGACCCTGTATTTGTGTGTATTCATATGAGCACCTGAGTCACAGGTATGATTCACGAGCAGGTTAGCTGTATTATTTTATGTACAATCGCGTCGCATGATCGATTCGCGTGCAGGGCAGATAGATGCATCTATGGTTTGAGTTGTTCAACCCTCGGCATTGCTTGCGCATGATATTTACTGCATAGTTGCTATGATTTGTGCCTGATTACTGGCCTGAAATTTTAAGTTGTCAACTAAAATCACAGAGATTTAAAGTTATTAAAGATTTTTTGAAGAAGTTATTCCTTCCCATTAATTAAATTGTTATTTGATTAAATCACCCCTGATGATTAATTGTAATTATTATGACGAAGAATTAAAGTGTTAAATGTGGAACGAGCTGATAATATTTTTTCCTGATTTTAATAAATTGCATATGATACTAATGCTTAGTGTCACACTTGAATATTCTAAATTAACTTTTAGCAAGTGTCTAAAATTTTACCTCTCGTCACTACCTCTCTGAGGTTAGGTGGGAGACTTACTGAGTACACGTTGTTTTTGTACTCATGCTACACTTGTTGTGCATTTTCATTGCACAAGTACTTTCATAGTGACATGGTTGGTTCCGAGACTTAGGCGATCTGCATCATCCGGAGGCGATCTGCAGCTGACAGGGTCTCCCTCATACTGTATTGTATTACATTATTTTAATTTCCTTGTCCAATTTTTATTCCGGACAGGCTTTGTGATGATTGTATAAGTTCTTAGAAACTGCTCATGTACTTGCGACATCGGGTTCTGGGGTGTGTCGGGATATATTTGCTAAAGTGTAGTACTCAAACCATTGTTTTAATTAACAGATTTTATTTAGCTAACATGTAATAAAGTGAAAGGAAATGGTTTTTCATAAATGTTAAACAGGAATTTATTTCGTTTAATTAATAATTTGGCTTGCCTGACAATGATGTCTGGCGCCATCACGACCTTAGGGATTTTTGGTCGTGACAACATGGTATCAGAGCACTAGGTTCCCTTAGGTCCCACGAGTCATGAGCAAGTCTAGTAGAGTCTTGCGGATCGGTACGGACACGTCTGTCCTTATCTTCGAGAGGCTACAGGGCTGTTAGGAGTACTTCCCTTCTTGATTCCTCATCGTGCGATTTGATTCCCTTAAGGCTTATGCCTAAGTTTATTCTTACTCAATCCTACTCGTCGCGAAGCGCTTGCTATGAATCAGGAATTTGAGGAATTGAAATGGTGCTACGGTTGTAATCCGAGATGTTTCCATGTATAATTGGTTGGGGGCTGTTGTTATGGCCCTGCAGAAGAATGGTATGTTGTTTCAGCTCAGTAGTTGTGTTTCTAAGAGCGTTAAGGCTATGCTCAGGTAGTGATGATGCTTGCGATTGGTTATCGTGTGATGTCGATATGATGATAGAATGCTTGCCCGTATCTTGGGGGTGATGAATGGTTTGAAGGGAGGTCTTCTCAGAGTGTGATTTCGAGATTTCGGTATTTTAGTTCCGGCGGAGGAAAGGCATTTGTGTTATGAATGGTCCGGTTGGGTTTAATAAAGTGATAAGGCTTGGTGTCTTCAAGTGAGGTGGGATATGCACATGTGACGTGAAGCCATCGTCATTAATCGAATGGAAAGTGTTATGTTTGTCGGTGCTATGGTTTCTTTGGTTGCATGGGGTCAGAGTATTGAGAAGAGGTATTGAAGAATGCGGCGGTTGGCAGAGAATGGTCTTGAAGTGAGGCTAGGCGGTGGCTCCACTTCTAGGAGGCCAGGTGTAAGAAGCGGAAGTCGAGCAGTCGCAAAGTGGGGGAGAGGCATCATAGCTTGGAAGTTTAAGATATTGTCGCGCATTTAATGGATGTCCATGAGGAGCGGACGGACTAGTAAAGTTGGTAAATGAAGCAGGGCGTAGGATGGGGTATTAAAGTCCCGGAGAGCGTGCATTTCAGCGTCGTTGGAAGGTGTCCGCAGGTGATTTCCATAGGTGGGTCATCTCCTGTGAATAGGGTAGCGGTAGCATGGTTGGCAGGTCTCAGTGAGGGGTTCTAGTGTCTATTCGGTAGGAGGCGGAATGTGTGAATGATGCTAGAGAATTTGAGTATTTAGGGAGTGCTAGCAAGAGAATTTGGAAGAATTTGGACGGATTGGTTGAGCAAGATCGCGTTATCAAAGGAGAAAGGATCTCGACAGGGTCTAGAGTGGCGCAAGGAGTAGCTTCGAGCTAAGTGGGGGAGTCCCACCATCTGCAGTTGGGTTGTAGGGTTTTCTTCTCATAGGATTGCGGATTGTCGGCGTGTTGGCAAGTTATTACAACTAAGAGAAAGGAGTAGGATAGTGATTGTGCGTAGGATTTGATGAATGTGTGCAAAAGTTGGCCCTATAGGACCAAGGTTAGGCTTTTGGAAGATTTAGAATTTTACTTAAGGCATAAGTGAGTTGTCAGGATAGTGACTCGGTCATGTGTTTCATTGAAAAGGGTGTTCCTATGCTAGGAGTGCCTTGGAGTTGATTGTATTAGGGGCCAGTCAGAGTGGGTGACTCTCAATAGCGGTCCCAGTGAGTTCAAAAGTTAAGAATGCGGCGTTTAAGGGTTTCAGGCGGCAGTATGATCAAGAATAGAGCTTTTGCAGAGTAATTTCTGAGAAAAAGAAGGATGGTTGGAATGTTCTATGATATCTTTCCGCGTGCAGGATAGTATTGGAGGAGTGAGAGAAATGAACTCTGGATTGTAGAAAGACTATTAGGAGGGTATGAGACGGGTTGCGGGATTTAGGCAGCATAGTCTCGTGAATCAAGGTCACTCAAGATGAGTGAGGGTTGAGTTTGCTATGTGTTGAAGAAAGTTGCTATTATTCCTGAGGCAAATGAATATGATTAAAAGCAAATACATTTATTAGCCATGGTTGAAATGGCACTTTACGGCAGTGATCAGTTCCTTTGATATTATTAAGTTATGCAGGTGGTTTGTGCCGGTGTGTGCGAGGCTTGTCGATCTTCGTAATGAAGTTCATGTGGGAGCATTCAAGTATTATGGCCTGTCAGGTGTAGGCGGACCCCGGAAGGGTTATGGTGGTATAGACTACTTAAGGATTTACATGTTGGGTGATTTTGGGAATTCACTCGTGTGTTGAGATGATACTCTTGAATTGAGTTAAGTAAAAGGGTTCCATATGATGAAGTTTGACCCTATGGGTGGTTCAGAAGTTATGATGGAATTCTTGTGCTGCCTCATATTGGCATGTTAGTTGTGGTAAGCAGTATGTAACTGGAGGTAAGAATTGAGATTGCGTTTCGGTGTTAATAAGGACGTCATGAGCTCAGAAAAGCAAGAAAAAGTGATTTGAAAGTTCAAAGTAAGCTGGTGTTATCTTCAGTGTCACCTGAGATTGATATTCGGTGGAAGAGGCTTTGTACCCTGCATTTTTTATTTGTCTTACAGCGTAGTATGGCCAGTGGTTGATTGTGGGGTGTTTGTCCCGGCTATGATGGTTGTTCTCGCGTATTATGAGAGAAAGTGAGTTAATGTGGACCTAGGTAAAGCTATTAGCTTAGTTTGGTGCGAGCAAGGTAGACTCGTTGTTTGTGGATGGATTTAAATATGACTATGGGCTCCATATAAGCCAGGCATGTTCATTTCAGTATAGCGCTCCTCAAGGAGGGGTGTTGGGCTATCAGGTGATTGTTCCGTTTTCGTCAAATTCATGTGATATTATGATTGTGCCGTGTGAGTTGTGAAACGGCGTGATGATTTCTTGTGTGTTGAGGTCCCACGTAGTGATGATGTTATGTAAGCAAGATGGCTCTTGAGATCCAGAGTATATATATATCGCACCTCAGTTGTGCTTGAGTTTTGTAAGCATATGGCTTTATCAGTCTCCCCAGGATGGTATTATGCACTTAGCGTGCTTATGATCGATATTCAGAAATTTGTAATAGTGAGCACTTCAGCTCCGTGTATATTTCCTTACGTGAATTTTATGTCATTTGGATCAGGTGGCACGCCGCCACGGTTATGTTATTTGGATCAGATGGAACACCGCCACGGTCATGATATTTGGATCGGGTGGCACGCCACCACGGTTATGTTATCTGGATCGGGTTGCACGCTGCAACAGTGTGATGATGAGTCAGGTTCCTATATTTATTTCCTTGTGTTTTACTTCTTATTTTCTGTGAGAAGTTCATATCAGTTGCGTAAGTTGAATAGTCCCTTCCTTAGTCATTTCTTACCTATCATGTTCGAGTTGTGGCCTAGTGGCGCGATGTGGTATCATGTGAGGCTGTTGGCCATGTTTAAGGTGATTTGTTGTCTGAGTAGTTCATACTGGGTGAGACAAGATTATCGGATCAATGATCAGTGCGATAAATGTAACGACCCGACTAGTCGTTTTGCATTATCGGACCCCGTTCCCCTAAATGAAACTTCCCATAGCGGCTTATTATGATTTTTGACTTGCGGAGACTGGTGGTTCGGGATTCGGAAGTGTTTAGAGTGCTATAGTAACACTTGGTTCCTTAAGGTTGGCCTTTAAGGCCAAGTTTGACTTTGGTCAACATTTTTAGTAAACGACCTCGAAATCGAGTTTCGACGGTTTTGGTAGCCTCGTATGATGATTTCGGACTTGGGCATATGTTCGGAATGGGTTTCTGATGACCCGGGAGCGTTTCGGCGCCCAATATTGAAATAAGAAGTTCCTTAAGTTCCTATTGTGGTTTGGGACGTGCGTTATCGAGGTGTGAACGGAATTTCGAGACCGGCAATAGTTCTGTTATGTCATTTATGACTTGCCTGCAAAATTTGGTGTCATTC
Source organism: Nicotiana knightiana (assembly GCA_005239525.1). Lineage (NCBI taxonomy): Eukaryota > Viridiplantae > Streptophyta > Magnoliopsida > Solanales > Solanaceae > Nicotiana > Nicotiana knightiana. The sequence goes on along the minus strand of ML401352.1, from coordinate 84,953 downwards.
CGAGTAGTATAGGTCGGTTCGGCGCATTGTTAGCGAATTCTAGGACTTTAAGTTCAAAGTTTGATTCAATTTATTTTTGGGGTCAAATTCTTAGTTTCGTTGTAGTTTTTCACGTTCCATAGATTCGAGCGAGTCTGTATCATGAATACAGACCTGCCAGTGCCTTTGGACAGGGTCCCGAGGGGCTCGGGTGAGTTTCGGACCCCACAGAGTTAAATGCAAAACACCAGAATTTCTGTGTCTTGTTTCCTTCTATGCGTTCGCGATTGCTCTGCCGTATTCGCATAGAAGGTTCTGGGCGGGAGTGAAAATTTTCCCTATGTATTTGCATAGGTGCTCCGCGTTCGCATAGAGTAGGGCATTGGGCCAGACCAGCTTAGCCTTTGCTCAGTGTGTTCGCACCCCCCCCCCCAGCCACGTTCGCGTAGGTCTAGCCTGGCTAGCCTCCGCGTTCGCGAAGACCTCTCCGCGTTCGCATAGAAGGCCTCATCAGGCCTGTCCATTTGTTCATCGCGAACGCACTACCCCTGATGCGTTCGCATAAAAGGGGCAGCTGGGCAGTGTGTTTTTATAACGGGATTTAATTCATTTCCCTCATCTTCTTCTTCCTTGGGACGATTTTCAGCATTCAAGAGGGGCAAACGACCTAGTTATTGAAGGTAAGTAAATTCTACCCTAATATTAGTTTCATGCATGGATTACAAGCTAAATTAACTACCTAAATTAGTGAAAAATAAGGATTTGGGGTAGTAACCTAGGGCTTTTGAAAATGTATAAAATTAACCGTGCATTGGCTATGAATTCATCAAAAAATCATATATTAACGATCTTTAGGTTATAGGTGAGTGTTTCCTTCGAGAATTTTCGGAATCCGGGCATTCGGGCCCGGGGTTGGATTTTGGGATTTCTTCAAGAATGGTGAATTTGACTAAATAATAGGAGTATTCCATGCTTTGAATATAAATTGATATATTTGTATAACATTTGGCTAGTTTCGAGTCCGTGGGTGTCGAGTTCGGAGTTTCGGGAGCATTCTTGACCCGGGGAGTAGGTGCGACGTGAGGTGAGTCTCTTTTCTATCCTTGTAAGGGGGAACTGTCCCCCTAGGTGATTTAAATGCTATATGTGATAATTGTGGAGGCTACGTACGTACAAAGTGACGAGAGCTCATACGTAGCAGCTATTACTATTATGTCCGGGTAGTTAGGCCCACATCATGCCTTGTGTTTTTACTTGATATGAATTATATGCTTAATAAATTAAATGTCACATGTTGCTTACTTCCCTGAGGTCGTGCAAAATTTAGAAACTTGTAAGATTGTTCATTGAAAAGTAATTTTAAAAAAAAGAATAATATGTATGCATGTGACCGCTTCGAAATTTACTTTCCGCAAGCGGAATGTGATTTTCACCCACTCTTATGCGATCGGGTCGTACGCCACGACGGATTGAGAGATGCACTTTTGGTACGTGCCGATCGATCCTCGGCAGTGCATCGAGTGGATTGACGGATGCACTTGTGGTACGGGTCGTTCGATCCTCGGCAGTGCATACATGTGAGTACTTTGTGGAGAGGTGCACTTATGGTTTGGGTCGTTCGACCCTCCACAGTGCACGGACATGACTATCTTATGACTCCGGCTGGTTGTCCTTACCCTGCATGCGTATGATTTATTTGTTACTAAATTCATGGATATTGATTTGACAGATATTTGGGGGAAAGTGAAGTGGTAATTATTTTATTCATTCCCAGTACTTTCTTGGATTTCAGTACCTTACATATATATTTGTTGCTTCACTGCCTATACATGCCTACCGTTTCTATTATATTCTGTTAAATTATATCATTGGACCTTAGTGAGTGTCATGTCGACTTCTCATCACTACCTCTTCGAGGTTAGGCGAGATACTCACTGGGTACATATATGCTTATGTACTCATGCTACGCTTTTGTACTTAATTATACAGGTTTTGAGGTTGGTGCATCTTGTTGTCGGACCGGAGCTTGACTTGATATTAGACGGACCTGACTTAGGTGAGCTGCTTTTCTCCTGGCGATCTCTTTCCTTCAGACAGTGGGACTGTATATTATATCTTTTGTATATTTTGTTGGTATGCCCGTATGACTTGTGACTCTAGTTCCTGGCACACACGTGTTAGTTGTTATGGATTTCGGGTTTTTATATATATTGGCTCACGCCTCTTCATGAATGTTTTTGATTAAAACTGGATATTTCTCCTTGTCGAAACATGTTTTAAGTCTTAAAAACTGAGTATATTTTAGAGTGTTTAATCTAATAAGAAGGAACCTTTAGTAAATTGAGAGTCGGCTTGCCTGACCCCGCTGTTGGGCGCCATCACGACCTAAGTTAGGATTTTGGGTCATAACAATAAGGTTATGTGAAGTGTATATTAAAGAACAAATACCATTATTCAGGTTCATAATGAAGTGGTGATTCTAGCCAAGATGAGGTATTCAAGGATTTGTTAACTCTGTAGTTGGGTATGAATTTCTGCGCATCTCCTCCGTCGTGGTGGTATTGTTAGCATTATAGCAGGACGTATGTATGTATCTTATAAGGTGCATTGACAGCATCAAATTTGTAGAATTCTGGCTATTAAGGTTCAGGGAGCGTCATTGTGGTCAGATGATGGGTTATGCGATGTATGGTGCTAATTCAGCAAAGATATGCGGTCATGTTCTGGGACATCGTGTAGTAGTTGATACAGTTTTTATATGTTGGAAGTAGGGCTGGCGAAG
>ML401352.1:4930-80044 GCA_005239525.1 Nicotiana knightiana | reverse complement strand
AAATTGACACTACAAAATAATACAATTAGAAAAATACACTAAAACAAAAGTAAAATAAAATAAAAGAAAATAAAACAGTAAAGTTGGGTTGCCTCCCAACAAGCACTTGATTTAACGTCGCGGCACAATGTGAATCGCTTTATGCCTCCACTTCGAACTTATGAATTGCGCCCCCAATTTGGCTTCATGTTTTCGGTTATGCTCCAAGGGTGATGGAACAAATATAATTGGCCCAAGCAACCATTGTATTATTTTATACTTCTTGGCTTTTAGATGAGGTATGTAGTCCTGTCTTTCTGGCACGAAAAATTCCAGAATGTAAGTATCCTGTTCCTCATTCCTTGACTTCTCAATCGGCTCAGATGACTCTATTTCCATATCCTCATCCAAGCACAATGTGGAAAAATATTTGGAGTGAGGACCAATGCGCTCAAACACATGAATTGTAGGACTTTCAACATCCTCAACAACAATCACACTAGAGTCGATTAAAGTTGTATCCTCAACGCCCCTGGCTGACTCTAGTATTACTTCTTCAACATCGGCATCCTCAAATTCTAATTGGTTAGAGTGCTGGGTTTCTACTTTGGACACCTCCATTGGCACCTCAATTCTCATCTCTGATGTACACTGCTCCTGGCTATTATCCATAATATTGGCATATTGAGCTTTAAAAGCTTCAACTAGTTGACTCGTTTGAGCCTCCAAGTTGCGAATAGTTTCATCATGCCTTTGTACCCGCAGTTGTAACTCCTCATGTTGTTCCAGAATGCACTTCATCATATCCTCGAGCCTTTTCAGGTCATCATCACTGAGTTCTTTGTTTCTATTAACTTCACAAGAAAAAGAAGAACCATCAAAGTAAGGGGTTGGGGGAAGATAAGAAATATAAGCACAACCCTGAAAGTGACCATCTTGACAACCACAAATATCACACATATTCCACACATAAGATTTAGTTGGTGCATATAACTCGCTCTTGGGAATATTTTGATAATTTTTCCCTGGGTGGTTTCCTCCATAATATGCATAACGAGTATCAAATGTAGAATTACCAACATCCAAACTCTCATAATTCCATGATGCCATGCTTTTCAAATTAACAAATACAACTAAAATAAAGAAAAGAAAAATCAAATACTAAAAAAATCAAATTTGAAACCTAGTAATATGTACAATTACAGCTACACTTGATAATACCGTTTAGTCCCCGACAACGGTGCCAAAATTTGGTCACGCTCAACTATGTCTAATAAAAGACAAAACGGGCGTTGCAAATATAATCCGGGGTATTATGCCCAGAGTCGATCCCACAGGGAATTTACGTATCAATCAAGTCTTTAGAATACGCAACTATTACTCAATCAATTCTCTCAAGACTTTTTAATATAAATTGGTGATGTTTTACTAATTTTACTGACAATAATAATAACTAGCAATTACTAACAATGTGTTGTAAACAATAATGATAAAGGTCTAAGGTTATGGTTTCCCCCGTTGGTGAACTTACTTCTCGGATACTTCTTATAGTTTGATTAGTTGTCTCTATCAATCACGAACACTCTATCTACCATAAATCTCTCTCAAGTAATTATGATAATTTACTAAATGCACTCTCACAAGTTACGCTAACTAGCTTGCATTACAGTTCACTTTAGATTGCACCCGAGGTATCGTTATCTCTAATCCAACCTCCGAACCCTTGGTTATGATTTTCGTCTACACTCTGGGAGTGGTGTTTTTCAAACAATTACCTAAATATGCACTCTCTCTAAGGTAGATACACACTAGTTAGGCAGAGCTAATTGATGTCCATTCAATTAGCTACAATAAAAACGTAGTTGAACAAATAGATATTAATCAACCAAACTATATTAATATCACAAGAAGTTTATCCTCCAACGGGTTCTACCAAAACCCTAGATTAAAGAAGATAGCTAAACATGTTCATAAGAATCAAATCCAAAATACTTTGCACAATCAAACTACAAAGCAATGAAGAAAATCTGTACAAATTGATGTCTTGACGTCCGCCTCTTCGAATTCCCTCTAAGTTGTGTTTTTGGGGTCTATTTATATGTTTAGGACAAACCCTAAACGTGTAGGAGACTTCTATTCCAACCCGGAAACACTTAAACTCGTCAAAACTCATAATTGACCGGAACCAGGGACCCAGGCGTTTGGGCTCAAACGCCCCCCTAAGGCCAGGGCAGGCCTGGTGTTTGGGCTCTAAGGCCCCCCTAACACCAGGGGCTGCCTGGCTTTAGGGGTCAAACGCCTGGATAAGGCCAGGGTGTTCCCTCTTCGCCTCTTAAGCATATTTTCGACGTATTTGCATCCATTTAGCTCGGTTTCCATCTCCAATTCACCTACACATGAACTAAACTCCATTAAGAACATAAAACGTGTGTTTTTATCAGTAACGCACATAAAATGTAAGGCATATAACATGTTAAACTATGGATTCTAGCCTCGCATCATATATTAAAGAACAAATACCATTATTCAGGTTCATAATGAAGTGATGATTCTAGTCAAGATGAGGTATTCAAGGATTTGTTAACTCTTCAGTTGGGTATGAATTTCTGCGCATCTCCTCCGTCGTGGTGGTATCGTTAGCATTATAGCAGGACGTATGTATGTATCTTATAAGGTGCATTGAGAGCATCAAATTCGTAGAATTATGGCTATTAAGGTTCAGGGAGCGTCATTGTGGTCAGATGATGGGTTATGCGGTGTATGGTGCTAATTCAGCAAAGGTATGCGGTCATATTCTGGGACATCGTGTAGTAGTTGATACGGTGTTTATATGTTGGAAGTAGGCCTGGCGAAGAATTTCAAGTGTTGGAACTAGGTTCTGAGCTTATTATATGGATAAAAGAAGAAATCTTCAGATTTGATCAAGCTAATGTGCTCAATTGGGTTGTGGTAGCACGGGAAGGTGCTCGGGGTGTTGAACAATGATTTTAGGTAACTCCAGAACAGTTCTTATCACGGTCGAGGACGAACGACGGTTTAAGTGGGGGAGAATGTAACGTCTCGACCGGTCGTTTTGGGATCTAGCACATCGTTCAGCGGTGTGAAGTCGTGAGCAGCTCCATTTCAGGTATTTTGACTTGTAGGTGTGGTCGGAATTGAATTTCGGAAAGTTTAGAGTTAATTTGGAAAGAAAATTCTTATTTTAGAAGCCTTTAGTTGGAAGAATCAACTAATATTGGAATTTTGAGTAAACGACCTCCGAATTAGGATTTGAAAGTTTATGCAGGTTCGTATGATAATTTCGGACTTGGGCATATGTCCGGATCGGGTTTTGGATACCCCGAGAGCGTTTCGATGCATATTGTGGAAGTCAGCATTTTTGAAGGAATTTCCCTAGTTTGGCCTAAAGCGCATTTCAGTGATGTTGATATCCATTTTGGATTCCGAGTCTGGAAATAGCTTCGCATGGTGATTCTGGAGTTGGACGCGATCGAAAGAGAATTTTGATGTCCGTAGGTCATTTTGGAGTCATTTGGCTAAAGATAGAAATTTGAAGGTTTTTGAGAAATTCGACCGGAAGTGGAAATTTTGATATCAGGGTCGGAATGAGATTCCGGAAGTTGGAGCAGGTATGTACTGTCGAATATGACTTGTGTGCAAAATTTGAGGTCAATCGTACATGATTTGATAGGTTTCAGCATCGGATGTTGAAGTTGGAATTTCAAAGTTCATAAAGTTTGAATTTTGGTGTGATTCGTAATTTTGGCATTTTTGATGCAATATGAAGCCTCGAACAAGTTCGTGGGATGTTATGGGACTGAATTGTGTGATTAGATGGGGTCCCGGGGGCCTCGGGTGTGTTTCGCGATGACTTAGGACCATTGTTCCCTATTTTGCTGCTACTGTCTTTTGGTGTATCTGGTGTGCTATGCGATCGCAGTCCCTTGTGCATAGAAGGAAATTCGAGGGCTGCTGGTTTTGGCTTGTGCGTTCGTGGAAAAGGGAGTGCGAACGCGGAGGCTTGGGTTGTGATCCCTATATGAATGCAGGGTCAGGCGTGCGAACGAGTAGAGAAAATAGGGGCTGGGGGCCTGGGGGGCCTTTGGCCTATGCGAACGCGGGGTGGGGAACACGAACGCAGAGTGTTGGCTCGAGGAGGCAATGCGAAGGCACTCTTTGGTGTGCGAACGGAAGAGTAAGATCTTGGGCTTGGATTTCTGGGCTTCTGATGCGTGGCTAGAATTCATGGTTTTAAGTATTATGTACCTTACATTTTGTGTGCGTTTGTGATAAAAATACACGTCATATGTGCATAATGGAGTCTATTTCATGTGTAGGTGAATTGGAGATGGAAGCCGAGATAAATGGATGCATAAACATCAAAAATACGCTCAAGAGTCGAAAAGGAGTGACCCGGGCTATAGCGGGGCGTTTGAGCCATAAAGCCTGGTCATACCAGGCTATAGCTGGGCATTTGGGACCAACAGCTTCGCGAACGCGATGGAACAGGTGTGTTCGCGAAGAAGGAGGGGCAGCAGCCTGGGCAGATTGTTTAAAAGCGTGGAGTTAGTTCATTTCACCCATTTTCTCATGGTTTAGACGGTTTTTGGGAGCTTCAAGAGGGGTTTTTCACCAAGCATCACTAGGTAAGTAAATTCCTCCTGTTTTTAAGTTAAATACAAGATTATTTGCATGGATTAGACATGGAAACTGGTATGAAATTTGGAAAATATTGAAGAAACCTAGAAAATGGTAATTTGGATTTTTAGCCATGAATTTGAGCATGGAATTTAGAGTAAATCATATATTTGAATTAGTAAGTCTACGGGTAGGATTTATCTTCGAGAAATTTTGGATTCCGGGCACGTGGGCCTGAGGGCATTTTGGTCATTTCACTGAGAAAAGTTGCAAAATTATATAATTTGGAATTGTTGCAAGTATTAGAATATATTTTCATTGGTTTGTCGTTGTTTAGATAGTTTCGGAGCGTTGTGCAACGATTTGAGTCGTCGGAAGGGCTTGGAGGCCATTTATAAAATTTCGGAGCGAGGTAAGTCTCCTTTCTAACTTTGTGAGGGGGAATTGTCCCCCTAGGTGAATTATTTAAATATATGTTATTATCTTCGGGGGCTATATACGCACGAGGTGACGGGAGTTCGTGCGTAGCTACTATTATGCCTTGTCCCGGTAGTCTAGGACCCACTAGCATGCCTTACATGTTGTACCCATGATCCTGGCTGTAATATTAAACTGCTAATATAATCGAAATCGTATTTGAATAACTGAAGAAGACTAGAGTTCATTTGCTTAATTATCTAGAAAGAGAATTGATTCCTCCGTGGATAATTGTGTACCGAATAAGGTTATATTATGGAAATATCATTAAACTTGGCAAATGAGTTTCAAAACAAAGATTTAAGAGCTATATTTCATGTCCCTTAAAAAGAATTTTACCACTTTCCTGAGAAAAACTGCTTTCTTGATAAAATGGGGACTTATTGTGTGGACATGTGTAACTTCGGGTGCCTGAGTCGCATTTATGATTCGCGAGAAGGGTGACCCTGTATTTGTGTGTATTCATATGAGCACCTGAGTCGCAGGTATGATTCACGAGCAGGCTAGCCATGTTATTTTATGTATAACTGTGTCGCATGATTGATTCGCGAGCGGGGAAGATATATGCATCTATGGATCGAGCCGTTCGACCCTCAGCAGTGCAAAGTTTATTATTGTTGGTCCGCGCCGTTCGACCCTCGGCATTGCTTGCGCGTGATATTTACTGCATAGTTGCTATGATTTGTTCCTGATTATTGGCCTGAAATTTTAAGTTGTCAACTGAAATGACAGATATTTAAAGTTATTAAAGATTTTTGGAAGAAGTTGTTCCTTCCCGTTGATTAAATTTTTATTTGATTAAATCACCCTGATGATTAATTGTTATTAATATGATAAAGAATTAAAGTGTTAAATGTGGAACGAGTTGATAATAACTTTTTCTGATTTTAACAAATTGCCTATGATACTCATGCTTAGTGTCACACTTGAATATTCTAAATTGACTTTTAGCAAGTGTATAATTTTATCTCTCGTCACTACCTCTCTGAGGTTAGGCGGGCGACTTACCGAGTACATGTTGTTTTTGTACTCATGCTACACTTGCTGTGCATTTTCATTGCACAGGTACTTTCATAGTGACATGGCTGCTTCGGAGACTTAGGCGAGCTGCATCATCCGGAGGCGATCCGCAGCTGACAGAGTCTCCCTCGTACTGTATTATATTACATTATTTTAATTTCCTTGTCCAATTCTTATTCCGGACTGGCTTTGTGATGATTGTATAAGTTCTTAGAAATTGCTCATGTACTTGCGACACCGGGTTCTGGGGTGTGTTGGGATATATTTTCTAAAGTGTAGTACTTAAACCATTGTTTTAATTAACATATTTTATTTAGCTAACATGTAATAAAGTGAAAGGAAATGGTTTTTCATAAAGGTTAAACAGGAATTTATTTCGTCTAATTAATAATTTGGCTTGACTGACAATGATGTCCGGCGCCATCACGACCTTAGGGATTTTTGTTCATGACAAAGGCGTCATAGTTTGAAGGCATCATCCTCATAGCCAGAAGACATCATGCCATGGCATGAGGATCCCTTAATCTTGCACATCATTATTCAAAGGCGTCATGGTTCACAGGCACCATCTTCATAGCCCGAAAACATCATTTCATGGCCTGCGAATCCTTTACCGCATAATTCATGGCCCGGGACATCATGGTCTAAGGACGTCATCCTCACCGTCCAAAGACGACCTCCATGGTCCAAAGGGAATTTGCATCATGTTTAAATTTATGTGATAATCTATATGTATGCATCGTATCTTGAGTTTGCAGGTAATCTGGGCGGTAATCGTTCTCATAACGGGAGCAATCTTAGCTCCAGTTTCCATTCAACGTTCATATCCTTCAATTATTTCAAACGCAACCGATCACCTTCCATTACCCATTCTCATTTGATACCCGCTCAAATATCTGTAACCATTCTCAATTTGTCCTATCTAGAATATTCAGTCCGTTCTTACAATAATTCCATCGGTTTATTCCACCGTCGGATCCAGAACTACACATGGCTTGATTCCTATAAAACCAGGGATATGTAGGCAGCTCAGAGTCCAGAGTGCGGCATATTTGTTTCAAATCAAACCATTCGGTCAAAATCGGTCATCATTTCTTTACCCGACAACTCTTTCATTCTTCCTGCGTAAAGAGGGGCAGCTGTTGAAACCCAATTTTTTCCTAATATTCTTAAAACATAGTATATATATATATAGTGCACATGCATCATCCTTTGATTTACAAGCATGAACAAGCATTTTTTCATAACTTTCTATAGTTTTTGAAGGCTTTAAATCAATTTATTTCTGTATTTTTATTATATAAATACCCATTAATTACCTTAAAAATTATTTTATGATGATTCTATCATCTAAAATCATCATTTACACCCATATTAGGTCTTAAATATTTTTAGTACATTTGTTATAATTACATTTGCATTTTAAAGGCTAAAATTACACATTTTGCAATAATAGTCTGTATGTACTTATAATTACTTTATTTATGCAAAAAATAACCTTGTTATATCTTTATAATGTTAAATAATTGTTTTTATTTTTTTTTTATGCACAAATAATATTTTGTTATTTATCTATTATTTCTTACAAATTATTTATTGGTTAAATTTGGGTATTTAAAACATGGCCCCAATTTTAATTGATTTCGGCCCTAATACTACCCAAACCAACCCAATTCACCCAAGCCCAATACCTAAGCCCAATACCCTTACCCACATCATTAAAAGAGACCCAGTCCGCTTAAATCCCAATCGTTGATCATTTTTTATCAACGGCTCATAAACAGTCACCCCATTTCCGTATATCTCCACACCCCAAACCCTAACCTTCAATTCCCAGATTTTCCGCCCTTATTTCGCCTCCTCTAATGAACCCTAATTCCGCCGCCTCACTCAAATCTCCCCAAATCCCGTTCCTAATGGGATTCTTTCCCTATTCCCTTACCATCGGTGTTTTTCCCTTATTTGGTGCTATGTTACGAAGTAACTTAGGTACTTGCCTAAACATGGCAAGTACCCCAATTTGATTCTGTCCAAATCTATGGTTGCCTCTTGAATCTGGACAACCTTGAGTCCAAACGTGTTATTTTCTCTCATATCTCGATGATTAGCACTAAACCCTAAATGGTTAGGGTTCCAGATTCTCTTTGATTCGAACCTAAACTAGTTCAAACTCTGATTTTTAGCATTTTTCCGTCTATGTTCACTCTATTACTTGTGAATCTGCTTAGTTTTGTTGATTCCCTTCACTTACCTAAATTTAGGGTTTCAAACCCTTTTACATGAACCAAATCTGGTTCGATTTTAGGTTTCCTTTTGAATAATCTCCTATATATGTCTATTCTTATTCTAACACATGATTCTTTGCAATTATTTTCTGCTGATTTTTGGATTTACCTAAATTAGGGTTTCAGACCCTTTTACTTGAACAAAATCTGGTTCGATTCAGTATTCCTTTTTTTCTAAATAATCTCTTGTCTATGTTCATTATATGTCTTATGTGATTATTTACCTTATTTTCTACTGATTTTGTGTATCTTCACCTAAAATTTAGGGTTCAATTTTACTGATTTAAGTACTTGCCTTTAGTATTTAAATTAAACTAATTCCTGTGCTCTAATCTCAGCACTATTTAAACCCCTCCCCACTCCCCTTGGAAAAAGGAGATTCAAAGTTCGAAAACCTTTTCATTACTCTAAACAAAAGTGGTGTACTCTTACTCTATTGAGCAATCTTATTCTGTGTTTTGATTCATCCCCGGCTGAAAGCCAAGGCCAGAAATCTTCAAGTTTAGCTTCTATTTGGTGATATTTGTTATACTGTTGGATTCATTTCTTCCCTGTTTCATCTTAACTGGTGATTTATTGAATCCTCTGCCATTTTATTATGATTATTTGCTCAATGTGTTACTACTATTAGACCATGTTATCCTAAATGCTATTACTTGTAGTTAAGACATGTCGAACTTAGTTTGAATTGATTAATGAAATCTGCCTAACTCTGTGTTATTGAGGACCATCTTTTAGAGTTAAGTTTGTTATAATCATTCTTTCATACCTTTCCCTAAAGACTGGTTAGCCATGTATTGATGTGTGCCTTAACAGATTTATAATTTTGTTTATTGAACCTGTTATAATATGGCATGTTTGGTTCTGTTCTTACTATATGCTTCTAATAATTGTCTTAATCAGTTCCTGACCTACTTCTAATCAATATGTTCCTTTTCAATGACTTAGTCTGATCTAAAATCTCTATTATCATTATGAATTTGCTTATGAAGTAGCCCTACTAGCATGTGACTGATTGTTAATTCATCAAACTAGATTAAGTATGCTTAGGTTCAAACATGTTTGCTATTTTGTACATGTTCTATATGTGATTATGTCCTTAACTGAATTTCCTAATCCATTATACTCCCTCCTATTCCTTTACTATTTGATCCTTCTGAATCCTCATTCTTAGCTGGCTGAAAGCCAAAGTTATTTAGGTTATGTCATCTGCCCTCCCTAGTGTGAGCACTGATCAGGGTTCATGTGAGACCCTTGTGAACTCTGACACACTAGAGGTTCATGTCCCTAGTCTTCCTTGAACTATTTATGATTAATTTCTCTAGTGTGAGCACTACCCTGGGTTCTTGAAGCCCTTGGGAACTCTGACACACTAGAGATTTAGGTTTTATATGCTTGTCCTTGAAATATGGGTGAATCACTCACCACTGGTTATTGTGTATCTATGAACATAGACTTTTGGAGCTACTGTGAGTTGAAGGTTTGTCCTTTCCAGGTGTATTTGGTCCTACTGTAGGCTCCTTATAGTTTTACTTATTTTTTAATTCATTCATTAAATTCCGGTCTGTAATAATTATTTGTAATGACAATTCTAGGGTATTAGTAAAATGGAAAGGGTTCTTATTTTATATTTTCTATGAAGTGGGGTAGAAATCTTTCCTATAGGGTTAAGGCTATATTATTGAATGTTATATGTTAGAATCATGCCTCTAGGTGTCTTATTGTGTTCAGTCATTATGTGCCAGCAACCATGTCCATAGGCTCAATGTTTGGTTCAATTATGTTCTATTACAGACCATGCCTATAGAAATGGTATGATCCAATATGTGTATGAATTCCTGCTTGCATACTGTTTCATTCAGATATAGAAATCATGTCCATAGGATTTAAAACTGTTCAGATTATAGAAATCATGCCTATAGAATCTAAAACCAGATCAACTTATAGAATGCCCGCCTGAATCTATTTAATTGTTATTTATGCTTGTTTATTGTGTTGTTATCTCACTAGAAATCATGCCTATAGTATTAAAACGAATAATTCTGGGTTTGTTTTGTTGACTAGTCACTGTTTACTATCGCATAAAACACCTAGATACCATGTCGGTAGGCTTAATCACAGGCAAACTTTGTAGGTTCTAATAATCGCATTAAGAAACTAATTTTTCATCACGTAGATATCCTGCCTATAGGATTCTGTAATTAATAAAGCATGTTAATTAGTTTGTGTGCATTTCCTGTATAGATGCGGAGGCCAATTTGAGCCCATACATGTTTCTATTTGAAAGTCCTAACAGTTTTTGTATGCCGCCTAGTTTTCTCCTTTTGAGAAACCTAATTTAAGGTCTAGAACCACCCTCAAATAGAGGTCCAAATGCCTCCTGGACCATAGGCATGTGACGGGTAGTGCACGCATAGGGTACGACTTAGAATTGACTAGAGCGCTTTAGGTAAATAACTTAAAGATAGTAATTGGGTAGTAGGAGATGATAGTATGTGCCCGCTGAATAATATGAGTAACACGCCATCTTGAGGGAATTATGAAGTATTATTTATGTTGCACGGGGTGATCCTTTAGGCTAAAAAACATAGGCCCCCCCCCCCTATTTCTGTTTTAAATAAATCATTTATTTCATTTATCCAAATTGCTTCCTTTCCCTTAGACTAATTCACATGATTTGAGTTCGGCCGGGACCCACTGTTTTGGACCTCGAGGAGTGCCTAACACCTTCTCCTCGAGGTAATTTGAGCCCTTACCTGATCATTGGTGACGCAAAATAGTAAACTCGAGTCATTTGCAAATAGGTGCCCTGACGCACCTTAATCCGTTAGGTGGCGACTCTCTTTTTTAACAACCATTCCTCTTAAAAGAGTTGTCAATGTTGAAACCTTATTTCGCGAGAAAAAGGGGCACGAAAATTAATCCAGCCTGGGCTAAGGTGCAGAACATGCTCATAAACTGGGCTAGATTCTCCTTGAGGGCTGGTGCAGCAACAGGTACCTCAGGTGCCTGCCCTCCAGTTGGAGCTACTGGGCTCCACTGTCGCAGCTCATACAGGTGCTCTGGCTGCGCCGTGTGGACGTCATTGGCCTCCCGCAGCTCTAGCAAGGAGCTTGGAAGCTTGTTCATCAGATCCCCATGTATGTGTCCTCACCATCTGTGATAGAATAAAAGACAGAAGTTTAGAATTTTGAAGTCAACAATTTTGCACGACAAGGAATCAAAGAAGTGTAATTTTCTCCTAATAGTTCTATAGCCTCCCGAAGATAAGTACAGAGGTCTCTGTACAGATCCGCGAGACTCTAATAAACTTGCTTGTAACTCACGACACCTATGAACCTAGAGCTCTGATACCAACTTGTCATGACCTGAATATCCCTCCGTAAGATGTCGTGATAGCACTCACAGCGAATTTAACAGAAAGAACTCATAGAGAAATAAAAACACAGAATAATGAGATAAACAACAGGGGTGCTCCCGAGATAATGTCTCGTAGTCCCAAAAGTAAATACTCAATAGGAGATCTCCCAAGATACCATCTCGTAGTCCCAAAAGTAAATATACAAGGAGATCTCCCGAGGTACCGCCTCGTATTCTCAAAATTAAATGTGCAAGGGGATCTCTCAAGGTACTGCCGTATAGTCCCAAAAGTAAATGTGCAGGGGGATCTCCCGAGGTATCGCCTCGTAGTCCCAAAAGTAAGCACACAGCTCAATCGGTGTAAAAAGCAATTAACATCAAGAATTCTACAACTAAGGTTGATACAAATCAAGTAAAGGTATGAACTCAACTAAACATGCTGCACATATTTCAAATAAGTATATAAGACACGTACACATGTGAAATTAGACTAAATAGGATAACAACACATGCTGGTAAAACTCAATTAAGATGTAACAGGATACTACAACAATTAGAATGTGTATGCACTTGTCAGCTCGCGTACACGGCGCTCACATATCACAGAAGTATCACAACAGTACCAAATCCTAAGGGGATTTCCCCCACAAAAGGTTAGGCAAGCCACTTACCTCGAACCAAGCTCAATCAATCACTAAGAATGCCCTTTCCTCGATTATCCAACTCTGAATCGCCCAAATCTATCAAAAAATAATTACATACCATAAATACAACTATAATAGACTAATCTAATTAATTAAATCAAGACTTTAACAAGAATTCCGAAAAATTGCTCGAAAAAATGACCTGGGCGCATGTCTCAGAATCGGGTAAAAATCACAAAATACGAACACCCATTCAACCATGAGTTCACTCGTACCAAAATTACTCAAATCCGATATCGAAATCCTGATAAGAACTCAAATTTTTGGTTGAAGAACCTTCCCACTTGTTCCCCAAAATTCTCAACCCAAATCCTTAATTAAATTATGAAATCAACTATAGATTAGTGGAATATAACCATAAATAAGTTAAGAATCATTACCCAATAGCTTCCTCTAAAAATCCTTCAAATAATCACCCAAATTCGAGCTATCAAAGTCCCAAAATAAAAAGGGAATAAAACCCTCTAGTCACACCTACGACGCCACAACCGCGGAAATTCCATCACAGGTGCAGATTCCGCTTAAAATCAAAATTTGGCTTATGCGTACCAGGACTCACACATGAGGGCCCGCTTCTGCGGAGGACCTTCCGCTTCTATAACCCTGCCCCAGGCCGCCCCTTTCCGCTTCTACGGTCGCATCTTTGTATCTGTTCATGTGCAGATACCGCTCCCTATTCGCACCTGCATCTTCAGCTGGGCCAAGCCATCCTTGCACCTATGACCACACTCTCGCTTCTGCGAGTCCGCACCAGCGGACAACCCCACCACAGAGGAGGTGACACCAGAACAGTAGTGCTTCATCAATTCTTCCAACTCCCAATTTGGTCTGTTAACCACCCGGAGTCCACCTGAGGCCCCCAGGACCTCAACCAAATACACCAACAAGTCCTAAAACTCCCTACAAACTTAGTCGAGACCTCAAATCACATCAAACAATGCTAAAACATGAATCACTCTCCAATTTAGGGACTAAGTGTCCCAAATCACTTAAGCTTCCATTTTAGGGACCAAGTGCCCCAAATCACTCCGAAACCACAAAAAAAACCTCCCTACAAGTTGGTCTGATCCGATTTCACTCCTCTATTTGAGCATATGAAAATGGTCGATGCAATAACAATACCCAACAGTGTGGGGGTCGAATTCCACTAGGAGCTATGCGAATGGGTGCTAGAAGTATATATCTTAGTGCGTGAAATTGTATATCTTAATTAGCACTTCCGGAATATTGGGTTTTGTTTAAAAATCTAACTTAAACTACTATTGCAATTTTAAGAACGAAACTAGGAAATTGTTTTTGGTCGCTTTTCAAATGATAAAAAGGCCTAGGGCTATGACCTTCACCTAGGTGCTCGCTTAATGGGTTGTAAGCCTTAAATCTTGTTTTATTAGTCGGGTGTATTATAGCTATCAACACTCAAATACTCACTCAATACCTCTTGGTCAGAGAGAGATTTTGCCCAATTTGGCTTTCTCAAGTCCAAAGGGGTATTGAACAAAGCAGTTGATAATAAGCTTAAGTCCGGTTTTACTATCTCTAGGTTCAACCATTTAATTGGGCTTATCAATCTCTCGATTGACCCAATTTCTTGCTAGACAAGTTTTTCTAAACTAAGTCTCACTTTATCAAGTAGAGACCAAGTCAAATAGTCATGAAATAATGTTTGCAATTATTAATTCTTCAAGTATGACTGCGGCCGCGTAGCTGATCTTCTGCCACAGTGATGCGAGACTAAATTGCGTAGTTTAACATGTGATATACCTTACATTTTATGCGCATTAATGATAAAATTACACTTGTTATGTGCTTAATGGAGTTTATTTCATGTGTAGGTGAAGTGGAGATGGAAACGGGGCTAAAAGGATGCAAATACGTCGAAAAATACGCGAAAGGAGGCACCCGGGCGATAGCCGGGTGACAGAGCCAAACAGCCAGCCCTAGCCAGGCGTTAGGGCTGAAACGCAAACCCTACCCTGGCGTTAGCCAGGCGTTAGCCAGGCATTAGGACTGAAACGCCAGCCCTTGCCTGGCGTTAGCCACCAAACGCCAGGGTCCCCAATTTCGCCCAAGTCCGAGTTTTGACGAGTTAAGTGTTTCCCGGTTGAAATAGAAGTCTCCTACACGGTTAGGGTTCACCCTAAACCTATAAATAGACTCCTAAAACACAATTACATGGGGATTTTCGTGGATCAAAGTAGACAAGGAGAAAATTCCATTGAAGTGCAAAACATTGAGTTCTACATCTAGTATTTCTTACTTTATATTTCAATTATGCAATTTCTTGTAGTTTTGTTTCTTCTAGACATGAGTAGCTAAGTTTTTAATCTAGGGTTTTGGTAGAACCCGTTGGGGATGAATTTCTTGTGATATTAATATATTTTGATTGATTATTCTCTATTTGTTCAACTACGTTCTTATTGTAGTTAATTGAATGGCCATCAATTAGCTGTGCCTATTTAGTATGTATCTACTTGAGAGAGAGTGCATATTTAGGTAATTGTTTGAACAACACCACTCCCAGAGTATAGACGAAAGTCATAACCGAGGGTTTAGAGGTTGGATTAGAGATAACGATACCTCGGGTGCAATCTAAAGTGAACTGTATTGCGATCTAGCTAGCGTAACTTGAGAGAGTGCGTCTAGTAAATTATCATAATTACTTGAGAGAGATTTATGGTAGATAGAGTGTTCATGATTGATAGAGACGATTAATCAAGCTATAAGAAGTATCCGAGAAAGAATTCACCAACGGGGGAAACCATAACCTTAGACCTTTATTATTATTGTTTACATTAAATTGTTAGTCAATTACTAGTTTATTATTTTGTTATTAGAATTAGTAAACATCACCAATTGATATTCAAAATTCTTGAGAAAAGTGATTAAGTAACAGTTTAGTATTTTATAGACTCAATTGATACGTACAATTCTCTGTGGGATCGACTTTGGGTGTAATACCCCAGATTTATATTTGCAACGCCCGTTTAGTCTTTCTATAAGACATAGTTGAGCGTGATCACACAGCAAATTAATTGTGCGGTCCACACTTCTATTAAATCTTGAATGCAGGTTCTTTGAAATTTTTGCTCTTGCCCAGGTTCTACAGCCGCACATTTCATGTGAGGACCGCACTTTTCACTTGTCTCTGATGGGATTTGCTTCACAATCTGCGGTCGTAGATGATAATCTGCGGTCCGCACTTTTGAGATTTGTGCCTATTTTTGTCCTTAGTTCAGATTTCTCCTTCTAGAGTTGGATTTCATCGTTGGGGCTTATTTTCCACTATTCCTACAATTAAGCATAATTCATGTGTTTTTAGGAACACAACTAAACTCTTTTGGACTAAAATGACAACAAAAATGTGCTAATAAGTAGTAAAAATCAACTCCCCCAAACTTAAGTTTTTTCTTGTCCTCAAACAATTAAGGTAATTCCCACCTCCATAAGTTAAGAGTTATTCCAGCTAATCAAAAATGCAGTAATCACACATCAATTGGGACCAACAGCTACCCACAACACTTATGAATTATTAATAAGGCAATGGATTGAACATTTAAACACAAATAGTTCTAATTTGACTCTTGAGCATCAAGAGTTGACTTAATTCATCAAGGAAGCTCGCTCTTTCCTGTAGGTCATTGTGGATCCAAAACTCCTCCTCCTCTACTCTCCGTTTTCATGTCTCAATTAAATATGTAGCACTCAATTCAAAGATTTGTGAAAGGTTTTCTCATCTCTCTCAAAAGAATGTCACAAGTACCACTTTAAGTACTATAGGCTTGACCCTCTTGTAAATCACCACTAATGTAAGTTCACTCGGCTTGAAATCACGTAAGGATTTTAGGAATGCAATGAAGGATTTTGGACTACGGTTGGATATGATATGATAGAACGGGTTCATTTTTCCTTAAGCACTCCATTTTATCTTATCAGCTCATGCTTTGCCAACTTTTTGAGGAATTTTCTTTTCCATAGGGAGTTCAGAGAGACTTAGCATCACTCTTTCTTGGTCATGATATCAATTTCCACCTTCTTTGTTTTCTCCATGCTTTGCATCGCTACTATTCTTTGAAATCCCTTCAACTTTTCAACTTATTCACTTTCTTTTTGCATTTTTCTTTTTGTTATTCTTTCTTTTTTCTTGCCTTTCCTTATCTTCATTTATTTTTTGTGCCTTGATACCTTTTTAAAACTCCTCGTCTTTCCCCCAAACTTACGTTTTTAGCCAATTGTTTCACAAGAGTGTTAAGGAAAGCTCGGGTGCCAAGAGAGGGTCACGATAGAACGGGTAAAGGCTTGTAACATGGTGATGAAATGAGAAAGGTTTTAGACTCAAATGGTTGACTAGGGATAACAATATTGGTGGTCTATGGAAAATTTCAAGCCGGTCATGCTGATCCTACAATCACTTCTCAAGCCAAGCAAAGTTAAAATTTCGCCTAGAAACACATTCAGGGCAAGTTCTAGACCATTTGCACGGGTACTTGGACTTGAAACAAAAACATCTCATCACTGACGTAGCTGGATCATTAAAAAACATAGAGTCGAGGGCCCACAACGGCCATATTCAAGATTGAAAATCACTATGTCTCGACTAAACCACTCGATGATTTCCTAAGTCAACACAAGAGTCACAAGATCACTAACTAGAGCTATTTCTTTCCAAAAAAACTTGTTTTTAACCATAAGCACGGAGTTAAATATTTTGGTACCAAGTGAAGCATGTTTGACTCTTCGAGCTTGACTTAATTAGCTCTTTTGATTCATTACTACTACTATTCTTACCTAAACACCAAAAACGGACTTTATCCCTTAAGAAGGTTCTCATGCCATCCATCATTGGGGAGAGTCACCCGGTTCACACAAAAGGTACCTTTGGAAAGAATCATGGCAATAAGAAAACTAAAGGCTTATTGGTCACTAAAAACATTAAAAAAAAAGTTACAAAATTAAAAGAAGTTACAAGATAAAACATAGACTAACAAGAAAAGAGAATAAAGAAGCTAAAAATCAAACAACTGAAAGCATAACAAATATACATAATGAGATAGGAAAAGAGAGAACATATACATACAGAATAAAGAGAAAGAATAAAATGTTGTCAGTTATTACAAACCAAATGTCTAAAAGTCATCCATATACCAAATAAACTCCACCCCCAAGAATAAGCATTGTCCCCTATGCTTAGCAAAACAAGAATAAAGAAGGGTAAGAGTGAAAAAGGACTCCCTATGTGGCCTTGGACATCTCTGTGTCCATAACACCATCATCGCCCTCAGTCTCCTCTAACTGGATCTCATTATCATCGTCTCTGGTATTGACTGGGTTGGTGAACATCTAGCACGCTACCTCAGCAGTTTCGACAGCCAGGTCTGGCTCCTCAGACTGGCCAGCTGGTGACACTGGAACAGATGGTGTTGCTGGAGCTGCTGGTGATGGTGGGTCTGACCCTATGAGCAAATTGAATGGAAGATCACTAGCTGCTGCTATCTTGTTCACCTCTTTCCTCATCCTGTCAACTGATTTCATGGACGCCTGGGATTTCCTCTTTTTTTTACATGCTTCCCCAGCTCCTTAATCACTGCTCCATGTGCTACCAAGGTGTTCATGATGGTGGTTTGGTTTTCCAAGAGCTTTTTCAATTTGTCCTCGACTTTTGGAGACATCTGGGGTGCCGGGGTGGATGATTGTGTTGTAACAGTACTAGATATGTCAGTAAGCTTTGTTGTGGCTTTCTGCATCCAGTTGTAGGCTCGCTAGTGTTTGGGAGACTCCCAGTACAGATAGTGGATGAGTGGGCATGGGCACCGGCTTCAAAACCGATGTGGAAGGCACTGATGCTAAAGTACCTGAAGAAAGAGGTGGAGGCATGGTTGTTGCACTATTAGAAGGATCTTGTAAAGTAGATAGCATGTCGATTGTCTCAGCAGCTGCCCAGGCAGGCTCATCAGACTGGCCTGCAGTAGTAGAGGGCTGACTCTTATTCTTTGGGTTTCCACCATCCATCAAATAATACCATGAGAATGGATTTATCGATCGCACCTTAGTGTCAAAATCCCTTAGTTCCACCCCCGCATCTGTGAGGTACTCAGTGATGGTGTTGGGATATGAGTATGAGGTGTCACATTTCCTGGCGACGATATACAAGTTTGCTAACATCACGACACCCACATTGATGGGATACCCAACCATGATAGAAGTGACTAGCACTACCCTTGGAATCGGAAGATTTGTTTCATTTTGACATGGATCTAGTTTGCTACATATAAATGTCTGGCATCCCTTTGCCTAAAAATTTAGGGTGTTCTGCTGAATAGGAAACCCTATTCGTGATCCAAGCTGGAGGCGGCCCCGGATCTACATGAATCACAGCTAGCCACAGGCGAGCTTCATCTCCCATTGCACATTTTTCTAGGTATTGCACAGGCTCCAAATCCTCAAACCCCAAGTAAGAATTCAGGTCTCTCTGATCAAATCTCACCTTCAGGTTTCTCACTTTTGTTACCTTGGTCCCTTTCTTTATGTGTCCCACATTGGCATAAAATTCCTGGACTAGGTATTCCTTGGCATCTGTCACACTATGGTGAACCACATCCACCATTTTCTCTCTCTGAACTGTCTCAGCACTGCTGGGTTGTACTTATCCTGGTCTTTTAAATTGAACTGACACTAAAGAGTGAGTGATCTTTCCGGCCACCACTCTCGGAAGCTCGTGAAGACAGCTAGACTCAGAAATCTATCGTCCCAAATCTCTTTCTTTTTTGACCTCTCAAGGCTGGCTACTCTAGTATCACCCCTCGTCCATCATCTGGGATATCATCAACATCCAATGTGGTAACATGTGCATTGGGAACATGTGTGTATGAAGGCTCCGAAGCCTGACTGTTACCTTCCAAACCCTCAGAAGTGCTCTCAGAAGAGGTATGCTTGTTCCTCAGTTGGTATCTATCCTGAGGCAGTTGTGGTTGTTATCACATAGCAGGCTGCTCTTGCACTGAGTCGCCCTCCGATGCTTCCCTAGACGGGGCATATGAACTTGATTCGGAGGGTTTCGGCTATCTACTTCAGCCTGTTTTGGTTTTCTTATTGATTACTCTTTGGAGGGCGGGGGTAAAGTGCTTTTGCCTCTATCTCTAGAAGGTTCAACCCTTCCCTTTGATGTATCACCACGACCATGGGATCTAACCATTTTCTGCAACAAATAGTAGGAGTCAGTTCTAATTCATGTGCAGATAATCAAAAGTTCACAGCAAAAAACATGTTGCAGGGTATGGAAGTGCGGCCGCAGGTCTGGTTGTAAGATCGCACAATCTTAAAGTGCGGCCGCAGCAAAGAAACTATGGTCTCCAACCATAGAGTTGAAGTGTGGTCCGCACTTTCCTGAGTACGGTTGTAAAATGGGTACCTGAAAAAGGCAACCTTCTGAAGATAGAGAATGCCATGATCTGCGGTCGCACACACTTTTCTGGGGTCGGCAATTGAATTTCCGCGCACCGCACAATTTAAAGTGCGGTCCGCACAATCTTGCCTAACCAAATTCCCTAAGCTACATTTTTTAATCAGGAAGAGTCCTATGGGGTTTCCTTTTTTATGCACAAATTGGATATGATAGTAGCAATTAGACATGATAAACAAGGTACCCATTCCCCAAATAGCAAGTAGAAGTTTACCCAACACAATTTACACCCCACATAGATATGAAAGTGCCAATTGGTATAAAATAACTAATAATTTCTAAACTAACTTAGAAAATTAAAGGATTCTAGAAATGATTTGAATATACCAGTGATGAAGTGGTGCTAAGGAATGATCACATATGCTTAATTAGATAGTAGATGATTGAATCAGTTGTGTGCAAGATTTTAGCCCTTTGTTTTAAATGCTCAGAGATTGGAAAGTTTCAACAGTAGCTTTAGGTCTACTATTTATACTAAGCGGGTTTGTCTAAGGGTTCAAGAGATGAGTGTGGCCGCAGAATTCCTTCTGCGATCCGCACTCTTTTACCTGATGTTCCCTTTCCTCATGATGATCTGCAGTCCGCAAATTTAGGTGTGCGGCCGCAGATTTTGGTTCGGACTGCAGAATTCACTGTGCGGCCGCACTTTGGATGTTTCTCTAACAGACAAAATTCAGAGAGTTTGCAATTTTCCATCTCAAGTTATGCGGTCCGCACAAGAATTGTGCAACCGCATTTTCCTTCTGCTGCAGCATCAAGAATTGTGCGATCCGCACTTTTTTCATACTTAGCCAATGTTTTTTAGCGCAGTTCCTGTAAAGCACACACAATCCTGCAACACACTTCAAATCCAGTTAGAACAAAATAATACCTATCTGAAAAAGAAGAAAAGAAAAAGAAAAAAAACATGGGTTGCCTCCCAAGAAGTGCATGATTTAATATTGCGACACGACATAGATTACCATCACTTCAAATGAATCACTCCCACCACGTGGACATCATCAGCTTGTCCCAAATAATACTTCACCCGGTGAACATTGACTTGGAATACCTCATCATTTTTGTTTTTCAAGTCCAATGCACCAAAAGGTGTCACACCCACAATTTCAAAGGGACCACTCCATTTGGATTTAAGATTTCCGTGAAACATCCTCAATCAGGAGTTGAAAAACAAAACAAGATCGCGCACCTTGAATTCCCTGTTTTGGATGTATTCGTCATGAAGGTACTTCATTCTTTCTTTGTACAAGGACGAACTTGCATATGCATGGTACCAGAATTCATCTAATTCATTCAAATGTGCAACCCGCAAGGTAGAAGTTGCATCCCAATCAAGATTTAACTTCGTCAAAGCTCACATGGCCTTGTGCTCAAGCTCCACCGGAAGATGACAAGCTTTTCCAAACACCAACCAGTATGGAGACATCTCGATAGGTGTTTTGAAAGCAGTCTGATAAGCCCATAGTGCATCATCAAGCTCCTTTGACCAATCCGTCCGGTTAGCATTCGCGGTTTTTGACAAAATACTCTTTATCTCCCGGTTGGAGACTTCCACTTGACCACTTGCTTGAGGGTGATAGTGAGTCGTAACTTTATGAGTGACACCATAATTGCTAAGCAAGGTGTCAAAAGCTTTGTTACAAAAATATGACCCCTCATCGCTTATGATAGCCTGCGGAGTACCAAACCTTGTGAAGATATTCTTCTTCAAAAATGACACCACACTTCTTGCTTCGTTGTTGGGTAGATCAATGGCCTCAACCCATTTTGACACATAATCAACCGCGATCAAAATGTAGGTGCTTCCACAAGAACTCAAAAAGGTACCATGAAGTCAATACCTCACACATCAAAAATATCAATCTCCAAAATGGTGGTGAGGGGCATTTCATTTTTCTTGGAGATCCCACCGTCCCTTTGATATTCATCACAACGCTTGACTAGATCACTTGCATCCTTGTAGATAGTGGGCCAATAGAAACTGCAACTTAGCACTTTGGTCGTTGCTCTTGCTCCACCATGGTGACCACCATACGGTGAAGAATAACAAGCCCCAAGAATTTCAACTTGTTCCTCCTCTGGTACACATCTTCTAATCACTCCATCCGTACAAATTCGAAAAAGGTATGGTTCATCCCAATAATAGTCTTGACAACCCCCTTTGAGCTTCTTCCATTGGTTTGAACAGAACTCATCAAGGATGATACCACTCACAAGAAAATTTGCTAGATCCGCGAATCATGGTACCTCTTTCATTGAAATGGCTAGGAGTTGCTCACCGGGAAGGAGTCATTGATTTTAAGGCCATCATGCGGCCTCCCCTCCTCCTCTGAATGAGATAAGTGGTCTGCCACTTGGTTTTAACTTCCTTTCCGGTCTTAGATGTCTATATTGAACTCTTGCAACAAAAGCACCCATGTCATCAACTGAGCTTTGGAATCTTTCTTGCGCATAAGGTAATGAAGTGCCACGTGATCCATGTGGACTATCACTGTTGTACCCATCAAGTATGGGCGGAACTTCTCAATAGCAAACACAATGGCAAGGAGCTCTTTTTTAGACCGGATGAAAGATCTTGTTGATACGTTGCCCCAAAAATGCTCCAACCACCGCATCACTAGCATCACACATGAGCTCAAAAGGAATGCTCCAATTCAGGGCGGTGATAATGGGAGTATTTGTTAACTTGAACTTGAGCAATTCAAATACTCTCATTCAATCACCATTAAAGTGAAATTTAGTATCTTTCTCCAAAAGCTTGTACAAGGGGTTCACCACTTTGGAAAAATCCTTTATGAAACGCCGGTAGAACCCCGCATGACCCAAGAAACTTCTCACACCCTTCATGGATGTTAGAGGTGGAAGTTTAGAAATCACCTCTATTTTCGCCTTGTCGACCTCTATCCCCTTCTTTGAAATCTTGTGTCCAAGGATAATACCCTCCTCAACCATGAAATGGCATTTCTCCCAATTCAACACCAAGTTCATTTCTTCACACCTTGCCAATACCTTATCCAAATTTGCCAAGCAATCATCAAAGGAATCCACGACTACCGAAAAGTCATCCATGAAGACTCCAAGGTAGTCCTCTACCATATCCGTAAAGATTTCCATCATACACCTTTGGAAAGTTGTCGGTGCATTGCATAAGCCGAATGACATCCACTTGAAAGCGAAAGTGCCATAGGGACAAGTGACAGC
The DNA here is from genome assembly GCA_005239525.1 of Nicotiana knightiana. Lineage (NCBI taxonomy): Eukaryota > Viridiplantae > Streptophyta > Magnoliopsida > Solanales > Solanaceae > Nicotiana > Nicotiana knightiana. The sequence goes on along the minus strand of ML401352.1, from coordinate 56,924 downwards.
TGTTTTCTCTTGAACCACCAAGGAAATATGGATTTGATTGTAGCCCGAATATCCATCTAGAAAGCAATTGAACGCCCGGCTGGCCAATCGATCAAGCATTTGGTCAAGAAAGGGTAGTGGGACATGGTCTTTCCTTTGTGACTTTGTTAAGCTTCTGATAGTCCATGCACACTCTCTATCCAGTCATTATTCTTGTTGGAATCAACTCGTTCTTATCATTGGTGACCACAGTTATTCCCCCTTCTTCGGAACACATTGCACCGGAGCAGTCCACAAACTGTCAGAAATGGGGTAGACAACCCTGGTATCCAACCACTTTATGATCTCCTTTTTGACCACCTCTTGCATTGATTCATTGAGTCTCCTTTGATGTTCAATGGAGGGATTGGAATCTTTCTCCAAATTAATCTTGTGCATGAAAAATACAGGGCTTATTTCCCGAATATCCGCCAAAGTCCACCCAATAGCTTTTTTCTCTTGTGGAGCACCGCCAATGTAGAGTCAACCTGCACGTTAGTCAAACAAGAGGAAAGAATAACCGGTAAAGTAGAGCAAGGGCCAAGGAATTCATACATGAGATGTGGAGGCAATGGCTTCAACTCCAAGATAGGAGGCTCTTCAATTGAAGGCTTTATAGGAGGAGTTTTCCTATTCTTGAGATCCAAGTAAAGTTTTCGAGGTGCATAATTGTATAACCCCATCCCTTGCAAAGAATTGACACATTCAATGAAGCCATCCATTTCATTATCATCAAAATTAGGCAAAACAGCCTTCAACATGTCACCCACATTAATCGTGGCACTAGTATCATCAATAATCACATCGATCACCAAGTCCACGAACGAACACACTTTATTTCTTTCGGTTGACTCATAGATTTGCACATGTGGAACACCACCTTTGCATCACCCACCTGGAAAGTGAGTTCACCGACTTCCACATCAACAGGAGCCTTCCCCATAGCAAGGAAAGGTCTACCAAAAATAATCGGCACCTCATAGTCCACTTCACAATCAAGAATCACAAAATCCGCTAGGAGAATGAACTTGTCAACTCAAACCAATACATCCTCAATCACCCCCAACGTTCTCTTCATTGTATCATCGACCATTTGTATCTCATAGATGTGGTTCTTGGTTTCCCAATTGCCAATGTCTTGAAAACCGAATAGGGCATTTAGTTGATACTCGCCCCAAGATCACAAAGAGCTTTTGAAAATTCGGCACTTCCAATGGTACAAAGAATTGTAAAAGAAGCGGGATCTTCCAACTTTGGAGCCATTCAATGCACAATTGCAGTCACTTGGTGAGTGACTTTGATAGTTTAAAAATTCATTGATCTCTTCTTTGTCACTAAGTCCTTCATAAACTTAGCATATCCGGGCATTTGCTCTAAATCTTCGACTAATGGCACATTTATAGAGAGTCTCATCATCATATAAATGAAATTCTTGAATTAATTCTCGCCATTTTTCTTGGCAAGCCTTCGAGGATGGGGAGGAGATGCCTTAGGCAATGGTGCCCTAGCTTTTTGAGCTACCGGTTCCGGTATGTCAATCACATGATCGCTAGACGGGTTCACATCCTTTTGAGTCTCTTCCACCGTGTCATCAATATCAATTTGTAGTTCATCATTTTCTTCCACAGCACTTTTTGGGATCTCCTCTTCTTCTACCACTTGCTCATCATCCACAAGTTGTCTTTGACTTGAGGTAGGTGCATTCCCACCTTTTCCACTTCTTGTAGTAACAGCCATGGCATGCCCCGTAATATTCCCACCCTTCGGTTTCACCACCTTATCACTTGGTAGTACCCCCTTAGGATGAGAATTTAAAGCTTGAGAGATTTGACCCATTTGCACTTTGAAGTTACAGATTGATGTGTTGTGTGAAGCACGTTGGGCATCAGAATCAGCATTATTTTCCATAATTTTCTTGAACATGTTCTCAATATGACCCATTTCATTGTTGGAGGAACTAGGACCATGAGAAGGATAAAGAGGTGGGTTGCTCGGTTGTTGGTACATCGGGGGCCTTTGGAAACATGACCCCCGATTTCCTTGGTTTTTGTTCCACCTACCTTGGTTGTTGCCTACCCAATTGCCTTGATTATTACTATTATTATTTTGCCAATTCCCTTGGTTATTGCTTCCACTCCAACTGCCTTGATTTTTTCCACCATTCCAATTACCTTGGTTGCTAGAATTCCAATTGCCTTGAATATTAGAAGGTCTCCATTGTTGTTGACTAGGGCCATAGTAGTTTCTCTTTTCGCTTGAAAGTTGTTCACATATTGTACCTCTTCATCTTGATCATTGTAAGAATCTCCTCGATCATACCCACTATCATCTTGCACGAAATTGTCCACTCTTTGTTACACTTGCGGAATTCTTGTTCTTCCCTTGTTTACCATCATATTGACTCCCTCCATAGCATTGACTTGCCTCGGGTTTTGCACTTGTTGAAGTTGAGCCTTTTCCAATTGGTTCATGGTGGTTTTCAACTCGGCTTTGACTTGCCCATGGTCATGTAACTCTTTATGAAGAAGAATCACATTTGGATCACCTTGTGGAACATTGGCTCTAGATTTCCACGCCAATGAAGTATCCATCATCTCATCCGAAATATCACACGCCTCCGCATAAGGCATAGTCATGAAGTTCGCACCGGCAAGTCGATTCACCACACATTGGTTGGTGGTATTAATCCCCCGATAGAAAGTTTATTGAATCATGTTCTCCTTCATAGCATTGTTGGGGCACTCTTTCACCATTGTCCTATTTCTTTCCCATATCTCGTTAGTGGTTCATTAGGCTCTTGCTTGAATTCTATAATTTCATCCGAAAGAATAGCCATGTGTCTGGGAGAGAATTACTTTGAAATAAATTTCTCCGCAAGTTCATCCCAAGTACGAATGGAATGATTTTGTAAACGTTCCAACCAATCTAAAGATTTCCCCCGTAGAGAGAAGGGAAAAAGCCTTAGCCTTAAAGCATTCTCGGAGCCATTTGTTTGTTTGCTTCCCCAACACGTATCCATGAACCCCTTCAAATGTTTATATGCATTTTGACCCGGTGCACCGGTGTAGAATCCTTGTTGCTCAAGAAAAGTGAGCATCATGTTGGTTATTTGAAAGTTTCCCTCCGTAATACGGGGTGGGACTATAGCACTTGCATACCCTTCATTCGGAAACACCCGGTGTGGAGCCGCTCGTGGTGGAGGTGGGGCTGGAACGGGAACATTGTTGTAAGGTTGTCGGCCTCATTTATTAGCTTGAGGTTCAAGAGGGACCTCATCCATTGCATCATCATCAGCGTCCACATCCCCCACGGCTATTTCTCCGAACTCATTGTTTTCCATGATTGCACCTACAATACTCACATGTTAGTAACAAGGAAGGAAAATATGATATTCCAAAAACACGCCTAAATATATAGCTAACACCGTCTTTTAGCTCCCCGACAACGGCGCCAAAAATTGGTCTCGTCCAATTTCACTCCTCTATTTGAGGATATGAAAATGGTCGATGCAATAATAATACCCAACAGAGTCGGGGGCGAATTCCACTGGGAGCTATGTGAATGGGTGCTAGTAGTGTGTATCTTAGTGCGTGAAATTGTATATCTTAATTTGCACTTTCGAAATATTGTATTTTGTTTAAAAATATAGCTTAAACTACTATTGTCATTTTAAGAACGAAACTAGGAAATTGTTTTTGGTTGTTTTTCAAATGATAAAAAGGCCTAGGGCTATGACCTTCACCTAGGTGCCCGGTTAATGAGTTGTAAGCCTAAAAGATTGTTTTATTGGTCGGGTTTATAGCTATCAATACTCAAGTACCCAATCAATACCTCTCGGTCAGAGAGAGATTTTGCCCAATTTGGCTTTCTCAAGTTCAAATGGGTATTGAACAAAGCAGTTGATAATAAGCTCAAGTCGGGTTTTACTATCTCTAGGTTCAGCCCTTTAATTGGGCTTATCAATCTCTCGATTGACCCAATTTCTTGCTAGCCAAGTTTTCCTAAACTAAGTCTCTCTTTATCAAGTAGAGTCCAAGTCAAATAGGCATGAAATAATATTTGCAATTATTAATTCTTCACAAAAAAAAAAGCAATAACATGGCTAGATAATCAACACTCAACCATAAACAAGCAATAAATCAAACACCCATTAAGTTTACACACTATGGTTGGGTCACAACCCTAGTGAAAATGTAGCTACTCATGCTTAAATTAGAAGAAAAAGAAGAAGATGTGATAATTAAACCCATAATAATAATTAAGATGATAAAAATAATATTCAAAAAGCTTAAAATAGAAAAAACTACTAAAAGAAACAAAGTAAAACATCTAGAGTGGCTGCAGATGTCAAAAGTTACAAAAGTTAACCTAAAAAAGTGAAACTCGTCTATTTATACAGTGCTAGAGTTTTCGGACAAAAATGCCCTTTCGGAGGTTCTGCGGCCTCACAATTCCATGTTCGGTCCGCACTTTGTTTCAGCCTGGCAGGAATGGAAACCTGCGGCCACATAATTCTGAACTGCAACCATAATTCACTATTTCTGCAGTCCGCACATTTCTGAGTGTGGTCGCACATAGCTCTTCTGCTGACCGCAGAAGTATGACTACGGCCGCGTAGCTGATCTTCCGCGGTCGCACAATAATTATGCGGTTTGTACTTCTATTAAAGCTTGAATGCAGGTTCTATGAACTTTTGCTCTTGCCCACGTTCAGCGGCCGCACATTTCATGTGCAGACCACACTTTGCACTTGTCTCTAATGGGATTTGCTTCACAACTTGTGGCCATAAATGATAATCTGTGTCCGCAGATGATAATCTGCGGTCCGCACTTTTGAGATTTTGTGCCTGTTTTTGTCCTTATTTAAAATTTCTCCTTCTTGAGTTAGATTTCATCTTTGTGGCTCATTTTCCACCATTCTTGCAATTAAGCATAATTCATCAGTTTTTGGGAACACAATTAAATGCTTTTGGACTAAAACGAAAGCAAAAAGGTATAAGTAAGTAGTCAAAATCCCCACTTATCACAATTCACATAAGTAGAAAAATATACGGGGGAAGCAGTAAATAGGGGACTGAGGCTAATACTCTCAAAATGACTGGTCGGGCCGTTACAGCTTCTTTGCCATTATTGTGCACAAAACACTTGCACCCAAAAGCTCTTAGGTGAGTGATGTTGGGATTTCTCCCTCGAATTAACTCATAGGGAGTTTTCTCAAGAATGCGTCTTATCATGCATCTGTTTAGCAAGTAACAAGCAGTATTGACTGCCTCAGCCCAAAATATCTTAGGCAGGTCAGATCTCTTCTTGCCCAGAAGGGAAGATGATTAACGATTGTTTTCTTGTTGACCTTAATCCACTTAGTTTAGAAAGAGACTTGATTTTTTGTTCTTCTTCCTCTTCACATTTTTAGTAAGACTAAAAGTGTTGTTAAACTAAGAATGAATTAAGGTAGGGCAAGAATCTCTAAAGTGTCCTACCTTCCCACAATGAGTGCACATCTTGTTATCAGAAATTCCTACATACTTTGGATCAAATTTGGGAACAGGTGTTTTATAGCCAATTCCAGATTTATTAGTGCTATAGTTTTTATTTAGCCAATTTAGTGCATCTGTGGATCTATGCCACTTGTTTAGCCTAGATAGTTCATAGTTTGCTTTTTCAATATTTTCCTGCAATACTTTATTCCTACATTCAGCATCACAAAGATTATCTTTAACTTCTTTTAGTTCCTTTTCAAGCTTATCTTGCAGATCACTCATTTTTTCTTTACATGTGTATTAAGTAACTTCTCATTTTTAGAAGTGAGCTCAAGAACCTAGTCTTAAAGTCTTTTACTTGTCCTTCAAGATCAACTTTGTCAAATTCAAGTTCTTTGAGGTCAAGTTTAATACATGAAGGGTTGCTTATTAACTGATCATTTCCAGCACTCATCTTGTCTATCTGACTCATCATGGTCACAATTATGGCCATTAGCTATTTTTTAGACATAGCTTGAATATTTTCTTTCAAGTTAAAGATACTTACCTGATTTGTTTCATCTTCAGTCTCTGAATCACTCATGGCCATCATCCCTATCACTTCTTCTTCTGTTTGGCTTTGTTCAATTGCCATCAGCGCAACTTCAAGGTTTTTATCCAAAATCAACCTCTAAGTTCCTTCGTATAATATGAGAAAAATGCAAGAGGACACCTTGTAGAGAACATTTCTGGGCAAACTTCTGTAGAGAAGGTCCTGTGCTTTAATATTTTCCTAGATTACCTGACGATCTTCATCATCATAATCCTTTTCTCTCTTGTTACATTTGTTTCCTTTACTATCCACTTTGGTGAGGATGATTGGTCCATGACGGACAATGTAATGACCGGTCGTTTTGCGTTATCGGACCCCGTTCCCCAAAATGAAACTTCCCATAGTGGATTATTATGACTTGTGACTTGCGGGGACTGATGGTTCGGGATTCGGAAGTGTTTAGAGTGCTATAGGAACACTTGGTTCCTTAAGGTTGGCCTTTAAGGCCAAGTTTGACTTCGGTCAATATTTTTAGTAAACGACCTAAGAATCGAGTTTCGATGGTTCCAGTAGCTTCGTATGTTGATTTCGGACTTGGGCATATGTTCGGAATGGGTTTTGGATGATCCGGGAGCGTTTCGGCGCGCAATATTGAAATAAGAGTTCCTTAGGTTCCTATTGTGGTTTGGGACTTGTTTTTGAGTTATCGAGCTCCGGACGAAATTCCGAGAACGAGAATAGTTCAGTTATGTTATTTATGACTTGCCTGCAAAACTTGGTGTCATTCCGAGTAGTATAGGCCGGTTCGACGCGTTGTAGCGAAGTCAAGAAAACTTAAAGTTCCTAAGTTTGGTTCTAGGGGTTTTGAGGTGTGATTTTTAGTTTTAGCATTGTTTTGGATGTTCTGAACGCTCGAGCAAGTCCGCATTATGATTTGGGACTTAATGGTATATTTGGACGGGGCCTCGGGTGGGCCCAGGTGCCTCGCGAACACCACACATGGCCAAAAAACCAGCTGAAATAGCTGTTGGTGCACCTGTTCTGGTGTGACCGCAGGTGCGGTTGACCAGTCGCAGGTGCGGGACAGCACTTACGGTCCCAGCCTCGCAGGTGCGACCCCCAGCGGGAAGCCCATTTCTCGCAGGTGCAGACAAAGTTCCGCAGGAGCGGAGACGCAGGTGCGGTCTCCTCTCCGCAGGTGCGGGCCCAGGCTTCCTCGTCCATTTCCGCAGGTGCGAGCCTTTGCTCGCAGGTGCGGAACCACCGTCAGGCAGTGTGTTTCTTAAATATGGTATTCTTCATTGTTTTCTTCATTCCTTCCTCCATTAAAACACTTTGAGATCTTGGGAAAGGGGCTCCACGACCAAACCATTGTGAGGTAAGTAAATTCTATCCGGAAGTTGGTTTAATTCATGAATTCTTAGTTAAGTTAACCTTCTTAATTAGTAAAATTCAAGAATTTGGTAGCAACCAAGGGCTTTCTGGAATTTAGAGAATTACCCGTCAATTAGCTATGAAATCAAGTAAAAATCATGTATTAATGATCCTTAGGTTATGGGTGAGTGGTTCCTTCGTGAATTTTCGGAATCCGAGCGTGGGAGCCTGGGGTGAATTTTGGAATTTCTTCAATAATGATGAATTTACTAAATAAGTAGGAGAATTTCCATACTTTGTGAGTAAATTGATGTATTTGTATAACATTTGGCTAGTTTCGAGTCCTCGGGTGTAGAGTTCGGAGTTTCGGGCGCGTTCTTGGTCCGGGAAGTAGATTCGACACGAGGTGAGTCTCCTTTCTAACCTTTTAAGGGGGAAATGTCCCCCTAGGCGATTTAAATGCTATATGTGATAATTGTCGGGGCTACGTACATACAAAGTGATGAGAGTCCGTACGTAGCGGCTATTACTATTATGTCTGGGTAGTTAGGCCCACATCATACCTTGTGTTTTACTTGATATGAACTATATGCTTAATAAACTAAATGTTACATGTGGCTTATTTCCCTGAGGTCATGGAATTTGACAAAACTTGTAAGGAATTGTTCACTGAAAATTAATTTAAAAAGAATAATGTGTGTGCATGTGACCGCTTCGCAATTTACATTCCGCGAGAGGAATATGATTTCCCCCACTCTTATGGGAACGGGCTATACGCCACGTCGGATTGAGAGATGCACTTTTGGTTCAGGCCGTTCGATCCTTGGCAGTGCATAGAGAGGATTACTTTAAGGCAAAGATGCACTTCTGGTTCGGGCCATTCAATCCTCGGCAGTGCATAGATGTGAGTACTTTATGGAAAGGTGCACTAATGGTTCGGGTCGTTCGACCCTCGGCAGTGCACGGACATGACTATTTTATGACTCCGTTCGGTTGTCCTCACCCTACATGCGCATGATTTATTTGTTACTAAATTCATGGACATTGATTTGACAGATAACTGGGGGAAGGTGAAGTAGTAATTGTTTTATTCATTCTCAGTACTTCCTTGGATTTCAGTGCCTTATATATATAATTGTTTTTTCACTACACTTACATGCCTACCGTTTCAATCATATTCTGTTAAATTATATTGTTAGACCTTTGTGAGTTTCTTGTCGACCTCTCGTCACTACCTCTTCGAGGTTAGGCGGGATACTCACTGGGTACATATACATTTATGTACTCATGCTACGCTTCTGTACTTAATTGTACAGGTTCTGAGGCTGGTGCGTCTGGTTGTCGGACCGGAGCTTGACTTTTATTAGAGACGGACCTGACTTCATGGTGAGCTGCTTTTCTCCTGGCGATCTCCGGCAGCACCATGGGGTTTCTTTTGCTTATTTCCCATTTATTTCCTTCAGACAGTGGGACTGTATATTATATCTTTTGTATATTCTGTTAGTATGCCCGTAAGACTTGATACACTAGTTCCTGGCACACACGTGATAGTTATTATAGATTTCGGGTTTGTATATATAATGACTCACGCCTCTTCATGACTTCTTTTGATTAAAAACTGGCTAATTATCCTTGTCGATTCATGTTTTAAGTTTTAAAAACTGAGTATATGTTGAGATGTTTAATCTAATAAGAAACAACCCTTAGTAAATTGAGTGTTGGCTTGCCTGACCCCGCTGTTGGGCGTCATCACGACCTAAGATAGGATTTTAGGTCATGACAACATGGTATCAAAGCACTAGGTTCACGTAGGTCTCACAAGTCACGGGCAAACCCAGTAGAGTCTTGCGGATCGGCACGGAGACGTCTGTACTTATCTTCAGGAGGCTATAGGGTGTTAGGAAACCTCCATTTGTTCTTACTCTATCGTGTAGTCGATGATTTACTAAATCCATTATTCTATTCTCTCACAGATGGTGAGGACGCGTGCATCTGATGTTCTAGACCCGGGAAGGGCCGCTACCCCCGTTGTCCGAGGGCATGGAAAAGGCCGGGGGAGGGCACCGGCCTGAGGTAGGGGACGAGGGCATCCCAAAGCTATTCCAGTTCCACCACCAGGGGACCCTATCATTGAGGAGTAGGACGAGGTGCCTCCAGCAGATCCTGCTCCAGTCGACTTCATGACGGCGCCAGGCTTCCAGTTAGTCATGGGCCATATGATGAGATTTATGGACACCATGTCCCAGGCTGGTTTATTTCCAACAGAGCCTGCCACTTCTCAGGCGGGAGGGGGAGTCCAGACCCCTACTGCCCAGGCTGCAGGCTAGACATCAGCATTACATCATACCCCGGGTACACTACCCGTGGGTGGGGTCCAGCTTGTTGCAGCAGCACCTGAGCCCAGACCAGCTGCGAATGGCGATCCGCAGAAGCTATTGGATAGATGGACTCGATTTCACCCTCCAGTATTTGGGGTGAAAGAGGTGAGGATGCCCAGGATTTCTTGGATAGGTGCAGGGACAGACTGCACAACATGAGGATACTAGAGTCCCATGGAGTGGATTTCACTACCTTTCAGTTGGAGGGCAGAGATCGTAGGTGGTGGCAGTCCTCTATTCTCAGCAGGCCAACAGATTCTCCTCCTGTCACTTGGGATCAGTTCACGCAGATGTTTCTAGATAGATATATCCCACCCTCTGAGAAGGAAGAGTTGCGGTATCAGTTTGAGCGGCTAGATCAGGGGCAGATGTCAGTGACAGATTATGAGGCCATATTTTCAGAGTTGTCTCGCCATGCACTCATGATACTACCTACTAATGCAGAGAGGGTGTGGACATTTGTCTCTGGGTTGCATCCAGGTATTAGGGCCACCATGGCCCGAGAGGTGGAGATGGGTACTCCTTATCAGCTCGTGGTAGAGATTGCTCGCAGGATCGAGGGGTATCGGTCGAGGAGCAGGGGCAGCAGGAAAAGAGGGCTATATTCTCTAGATATTTCAGAGGTGCCCCAGCTAGGGGCAAAGGTCAGTTTAGCAGTGGTCAGCCCAGCAGGCCTTTATTCAGCACACTCCACCACCTCCCCGAGGTGTTCCAGCGAGGCCTCATTTCAGCGCCATGCCAGAGCGTTCCTACCGTCCTCCAGCCATTCAAAGTTCACCCTGTGGTTATCCTAGTCATCCGAGATCCTCCGACCCCTAATTCAGTGCTATGCCAGAGGGACATCACCCTCTGACCGTTCAGGGTTCTTCTTCGGGGCAGCAGACTATGGTACATGGGAGTTGTTACGAGTGTGGAGAGCCATGTCATATGAGGAGTCAATGTCCCAGGTTTCAGGGCAAGACCATACAGCAGGGTTATCAGTCGATGGGTCCGGCACCAGCAGTTTGGCCACCTACAGGTGGAAGACAGGTCGGCAGGGGTCGTCCTAGAGGTGGAGGCCAGTCAGGGGGAGGTCAGGCAGCACCTATTCACTCTGGTGGAGCTCAGTCTTCTGGTACTCTAGCTAGATTCTATGCCATTCCAGCCAGACCAGATGCAGTGGCCTCGGACACCGTGATCACAGGTATTATCTCAGTATGTGGTAGAGAGGCTTCAGTATTAATTGATCCAGGATCCACTTATTCATATGTTTCAGCATTATTTGCTCATTTTTTGGATGCTCCTCGTGATTCCTTGGGTTATCCTATATGTGTCCACTCCTGTGGGCGATTCTGTGATGGTAGACCGGATTTATCGGTCTTGTGTGATCACCTTCTGTGGGTTCGAGACCAGAGCGGACCTTTTATTGCTCGACATGGTTGATTTTGAGATTATTTTAGGCATGGATTGGCTATCTCCTTATCATGCCGTGCTAGATTGCCATGCCAAGACAATTACTTTAGCCATTCCCGAGTCGCCTAGGCTGGAGTGGAGAGGTTCCTAGTCAGTGAATCCAGCCGAGTTATTTCATTCATGAAGGCTCAGCATATGGTCGAGAAGGGTTGTCTGGCCTATTTTTCTTATGTGCGGGACACCACCGCCGAGTCTCCGACGATTGATTCAGTGCCAGTGGTTCGAGAGTTTGCTGATGTATTTCCTTCAGACCTTCCAGGCATGCCTCCGGACCGTAATATTGATTTCTGCATTTATTTAGCTCCAGGAACCCAGCCTATATCTATTCCTCCGTACTGTATAGCTCCGAAGGAGCTGAAGGAGTTAAAGGAGTAGCTTGAGGAGTTGTTAGCTAAAGGGTTCATCAGACTGAGTGTATCACTGTGGGGCGCTCCAGTTCTATTCGTGAAGAAGAAGGATAGGTCCATGCGGATGTGTATTGATTACCGCCAGTGGAACAAGGTTACCATTAAGAACAAGTATCCTTTGCCGCGCATCGATGATTTGTTTGACCAGTTGCAGGGTGCTCGTGTGTTTTCTAAGATTGATTTGAGATCGGGATATCATCAGTTGAAGATCCAGGCTTCAGATGTTCCAAAGACTGCTTTTCGTACGAGATGGCCACTATGAGTTCCTGGTGATGTTCTTTGGCTTGACTAATGCCCCAGCAGCATTCATGGACTTCATGAATAGGGTGTTCAGGCCGTATATTGATTCCTTTGTCATTGTCTTCATAGATGACATCTTGATTTACTCACGTAGCCTGGGTGAGCGGGAACAGAAGCTATATGCTAAGTTTTCCAAGTGTGAGTTCTGGTTGGATTCCGTAGCATTCCTGGGGCATGTGGTATCCGGAGAGGGTATCAAGGTTGATCCTTAGAAGATCGAGGCAGTTCAAATTTGGTTGCATCCTACTTCAGCTACAGAGATCAGGAGCTTTTTAGGCCTAGCAGGTTATTATCGCCGATTTGTGGAGGGGTTCTCTTCTATTGCAGCTCCACTGACCAGATTGACTCAGAAGAATGCCCCGTTCTGATGGTCTGACGAGTGTGAGGAAAGCTTTCAGAAGCTCAAGACAGCATTGACCTCAGCACCAGTTCTAGTATTACCTTCCGGTTCTGGGATGTATGCAGTATATTGCGACGCTTCGCACGTTGGCTTGGGGTGTGTGTTGATGCAGGAAGGGAGAGTTATTGCTTATGCTTCGCGCCAGCTGAAGGTTCATGAGAAGAATTACCTTGTGCACGATTTGGATTTGGCAGCGATTGTTCATGCTCTTAAGATTTAGAGGCACTACTTGTATGGAGTGTCCTGTGAGGTTTATTTAGACCACCGTAGCTTGCAGCACTTGTTCAACCAGAGGGATCTTAATTTGAGGCAGCGCAGATGGCTTGAGTTGTTGAAGGATTATGAGATCACCATTCTTTATCATCTGGGCAAGGCAAATGTGGTAGCAGATGCTTTGAGCAGGAAGGCGGAGAGTATGGGTAGCTTGGCTTATCTTGCAGTAGAGGAGAGACCTCTAGCCTTGGACATTCAGTCCTTGGCCAATCTCCTGGTGAGATTAGACCTTTCAGAGCCTCGTCGAGTTTTAGCACATGTGGTTGCTCAGTCTTTGTTATTGGGGGAGATTAAGGCCCGGCAGTTTTATGATCCGTGCTTAACAGAGCTTCGGGAAACAGTGGTTCAGGGTAGGGTCAAGGAGGTTACTATTGGCGAGGATGGTGTTCTGAGACTTCAGGTCCGCTTATGTGTTCCTAATGTTGATGGCCTGAGGGAGAGGATTCTAAAGGAGGCACATAGTTCTTGGTATTCTGTTCATCCTGGTGCTACGAAGATGTATCGTGATTTGAAGCAGCATTACTGGTGGAGGCGGATGAAGAGGGACATCGTGGAGTATGTGACTATGTGTCTTAATTTCCAGCAGATGAATTATAAGCACCAGAGGCCAGGAGGCCTACTTCAGCAGATGCCCATTCCTGAGTGGAAATGGGAGTGCATCACTATGGACTTCGTGGTTGGGTTGCCTCGGACTTTGCAGAAGGTTGACACGGTTTGGGTCATTGTGGATAGATTGACCAAATCGACGCATTTCATTCCACTAGTTACTACTTATACATCTGAGAGGTTAGCCTCTACGTTCGGGAGATAGTCCAGTTGCACGGTGTGCCGGTGTCCATTATATCAGATCGAGGTCCTCAGTTCACCTCACATTTCTGTAGAGCATTGCATAGTGAGATGGGCACCCAGATAGATCTCAGCACAGCGTTTCACCCTCAGACTGATGGCTAGTCGGAGCGTACAGTTCAGATATTGGAGGACATGCTCAGGGCATGCATGATTGACTTCGGGGTTCAGTGGGACCAGTTCTTTCCTTTGGCCGAGTTTTCTTACAATAATAGTTACCAGTCCAGCATCAAGATGGCCCCATTTGAGGCTTTGTATGGCCGGCGATATCATTCCCCTATCGGGTGGTTTGAGCCTGGTGAGGCTAAGTTATATGGTACCGACCTGGTGAGGGATGCTTTGGAGAGGGTGAAGTTGATTCAGGATAGGCTCCGCACAGCACAGTCCAGACAGAAGAGTTACGCGGATCATAGGGCGCGTGATGTATCATTTATGAAGGGAGACAAGGTTTTGTTGAAGGTCTCGCCGATGAAGGGTATCATGAGGTTTGGGAAGAAGGGAAAGCTGAGCCCGAGGTTTATAGGTCCCTTCGAGGTGTTGAGGCGAGTTGGGGAGGTTGCTTATGAGCTAGCCTTACCTCCCAGTTTATCAGGAGTTCATCCGGTCTTTCATGTATCCATGCTCCGGAGGTACCACGCCGACATCTCTCACGTGGTTGATTTCAGCACTATTCAGTTGGATAAGAGGTTGGGCTACGAAGAGGAGCCAGTTGTTATTATTGATAGACATGATCGCCAGTTGAGTCCAAGAGAGTTTTCACAGTGAAGGTCCAGTGGAGGGGCCCACCAGTCGAGGGAGTGACCTGGGAGTCCGAGGAGGACATGCGGTGCAGATATCCGCACTTATTCAGCACTTCAAGTATGATTCTAGACTCGTTCGAGGATGAACGTTTGTTTAAGAGGTGGAGAATGTAACGACCCGACCGTACGTTTGCGTTATCGGACCCCGTTCCCCAAAATGAAACTTCCCATAGCGGCTTATTATGACTTATGACTTGCGGGGATTGGTGGTTCGGGATTCGAAAGTGTTTAGAGTGCTATAGGAACACTTGGTTCCTTAAGGTTGGCCTTTAAGGCCAAGTTTGACTTCGGTCAATATTTTTAGTAAATAACCTCGGAATCAAGTTTCGACAGTTCTGGTAGCTTCGTATGTTGATTTCGGACTTAGGCGTATGTTCGGAATGGGTTTTGGATGACCCGGGAGTGTTTTGGCGCCCAATATTGAAATAAGAGTTCCTTAGGTTCCAATTGTGGTTTGGGACGTGTTTTTTAGTTATCGAGGTCCAGACGGAATTTCGAGATCGGGAATAGTTCTATTATGTCATTTGTGACTTGCCTGCAAAATTTGGTGTCATTCCGAGTAGTATAGGTCGGTTCGGTGCGTTGTTAGTGAAGTTAAGAAAACATAAAGTTCCTAAGTTTGGTTCTAGGGGTTTTGAGGTATGATTTTGAGTTTTAGCGTTGTTTTGGGTGTTACGAAGGCTCGAGCGAGTCTGCATTATGAGTTGGGACTTGTTGGTATATTTGGACAAGGGCTCGGGTGGGCCCAGGTGCCTCCCGAACACCACACGAGGCCAAAAAACCAGCTGAAATAGCTGCTGGTGCACCTGTTCTGGTGTGACCGCAGGTGTGGTTGCCCAGTCGCAGGTGCGGGACCGCTCCTGCAGTCCCAGCCTCGCAGGTGCGACCCCCACCGGGCAACACATTTCTCGCAGGTGCGGACAAAGTTCCGCAGGAGTGGAGACGCAGGTGCAGTTTCCTCTCCGCAGGTGTGGGCCCAAGCTTCCTCGTCCATTTCCACTGGTGCGAGCCTTTGCTCGCAAGTGCGAGACCGCAAGTGTGGTCCTTGAGCCGTAGGTGCGGAACCACTGTCATGCAGTGTGTTTCTTAAATACGGGATTCTTTATTGTTTTCTTCATTCCCTCCTCCATTAAAACACTTTGAGAGCTTGGGAAAAGGGCTCCACGACCCAACCACTGTGAGGTAAGTAAATTCCATCCCAAAGTTGGTTTAATTCATGAATTCTTAGTTAACTTAACCTTCTTAATTAGTAAAAATCAAGAATTTGGTAGTAACCTAAGCTTTTGGGAATTTGGAGAATTACCCGTCAATTAGCTATGAAATCAAGTAAAATCATGTATTAACGATCCTTAGGTTATGGGTGAGTGGTTCCTTCGTGAATTTTCGGAATCCGAGCGTGCGGGCCAGGGGTGAATTTTGGGATTTCTTCAAGAATGATAAATTTACTAAATAAGTAGGAGAATTTCCATACTTTGAGTGTAAATTGATTTATTTGTATAACATTTGGCTAGTTTCGAGTCATCGGGTGTAGAGTTCGGAGTTTCGGGTGCGTTCTTGGTACGGGAAGTAGATTCGACACGAGGTGAGTCTCCTTTCTAACCTTGTAAGGGGTAACTGTCCCCCTAGGTGATTTAAATGCTATATGTGATCATTGTGGGGGCTAAACGTACAAAGTGACGAGAGTCCGTACGTAGCGGCTATTACTATTATGTCCGGGTAGTTAGGCCCATATCATGCCTTGTGTTTTACTTGATATGAACTATATGCTTAATAAATTAAATTTTACATGCGGCTTATTTCCCTGAGGTCATGGAATTTGAGAAAACTTGTAAAGAATTGTTCACTGAAAAGTAATTTAAAAAGGAATAATGTGTGTGCATGTGATCGCTTCGCAATTTAACATTCCGTGAGTGGAGTGTGATTTCCCCCACTCTTGTGGGAATGGGCCGTACGCCACGGCGGATTGAGAGATGCACTTTTGGTTCGGGCTGTTCGATTCTCGGCACTGCATAGAGAGGATTACGTTATGGCAAAGATGCACTTTTAGTTCGGGTCGTTCGATCCTCGGCTACTTTATGGAAAGGTGCACTTATGGTTCGGGCCGTTCGACCCTCGGCAGTGCACAGACATGACTATCTTATGACTCTGGCCGGTTGTCCTTACCCTGCATGCGCATGATTTATTTCTTACTAAATTCATGGACATTGATTTGACAGATAATTGGGGGAAAGTGAAGTAGTAATTGTTTTATTCATTCTCAGTAGTTCCTTGGATTTCAGTGCCTTATATATATAATTGTTGCTTCACTGCCCTTACATGCCTACCGTTTCCATCATATACTGTTAAATTATATTGTTGGACCTTAGTGAGTGTCTTCTCGACCTCTCGTCACTACTTCTTCGAGGTTAGGCGGGATACTCACTGGGTACATATACATTTATGTACTCATGTTACGCTTCTATACTTTATTGTACAGGTTCTGAGGCTGGTGCGTCTGGTTGTCAGACCAGAGCTTGACTTTGATTAGAGACGGACCTAACTTCACGATGAGCTGCTTTTCTCCTGGCGATCTTTGGCAGCACCATGGGGTTTCTTTTGCTTATTTCCCGTCTATTTCCTTCAGACAGTGGGACTGTATATTATATCTTTTGTATATTCTGTTAGTATGCCCGTAGGACTTGTGACACTAGTTCCTGGCACACACGTGATAGTTATTATGGATTTCGGGTTTGTATATATATATTGACTCACTCCTCTTCATAACTGCTTTTGATTAAAAACTTGCTAATTATCCTTGTCGATTCATGTTTTATGTTTTAAAAACTGAGTATATGTTGAGATGTTTAATCTAATAAGAAAGAACCCTTAGTAAATTGAGTGTTGGCTTGCGTGAGCCCGTTGTTGGGCGCCATCACGACCTAAGATAGGATTTTGGGTCGTGACAGACAATTAGCCATAGATCAAAGTAAGTGGCTTGAAGGAACGTTTCCATACGCATTTTCCATTCATCATAGTGATTTATATCAAGTAGAGGAGGTCTTCCAATATGCATTCTAAGTAGTAGTGGAGGGTCAGTCTCCACTGCCTGATGCACATCAATTAGAGCATAGAGACATATGGCTCCGTTATCTTTCTCTCCCTCTTTATCACTTCCATTTTCCTCAAATGGTGCTAGAAAATCCTGCTTCATTGCTTCAGCGAATCCTTTGCCTAGGATTCTCCCTTTGTTTGGACCCTTCTCTCTTAGTTTTTCCCGTTTCTCTTTTTCAACTCTTTCTTTCTTCCACTCAATTTCCTATATTGGGTCTTATTTGACCATGTGGTCTAGCTTGTTACACTTGTAACACCCATCATATGAGGCTTTGTCGATCTGCTTAGGCTTGCCACTGTTCTCCCTCTTAGATGCATTTTTGGACTTCCTCATGAACTTATTGAACTTAGCAAACATTGTTAGGTCAAGATCATCACTGCCAGATTCATCTTCTTTAGATGCCTTAAGAACCAAGGCTTTATCCCTCCTTTGTTCTTCCTTGCGTAGTTCTATCTTTCACATCTCATTAGTTTATAAGTGTCCAACCAACTCATCAAGTGAGATCTTATCCAGCTCATTTGCTTCCATAATAGTTGTGATTTTTTATTCCCCTGAAACTAGAAGAATCCTTAGAACTTTTCTAACCAACTCTTCTGCAGTAAACACCTTTCCAAATGATTTCAGTTCGGACACGTACAGAGGAGAAGCCTAGATGCCCCAGTTAGGAAGTGTGAGCGATTGTCTTTGGCAGGTACGAGAAGAGGTAGAGGGTGGCCTAAGAAGTATTGGGGAGAGCTGATCAGAAAGGACATGGCGCGGCTCCAGATTTCTGAGGACATGGATTTTGATAGAAAGGTGTGGAGGTCGAGCATTAGGGTTGTAGGTTAAAGGGTAGTCGAGCAGTTTCCCTCTTTATACCGACGAGTATCATAGTGTTTTGTCTAGCACTACTAGCGATTTATGTTGTGCTTCACACTTTTGCATAATATTTGTGTTACTGCTTTTCCATTTATTTGTTGTCTCTCACGTTGCTGATATTATTTTTCGGGTTTTGTTGTCACAGATCTATTGTCTCTGAGCCGAGGGTCTCTAGGAAACAGCCTCTCTACTCCCTCTAGGGTAGGTCTCTAGGAAACAGCCTCTCTACCCCCTCTGGGGTAGGGGTAAGGTCTGCGTATACTCTACCCTCCCCAGACCCCACTACTGCAATTTTACTGGGTTGTTGTTGTTGTTGTTATACTAAACCTAGTCATCATCTCCTGTATGGATTTAGACCCCTTCATGGAGAAGAGCTCACAGTTACTCATAAGCAATTTGATCCTTGATCTTTTCACTTGGTTTGTTCCTTCATGAGAAGTTTGAAGTACATCCGATATCTCCTTTGCATTAGAGCAAGTTGATATCCTATTGTACTCATTAGGATTAAGTCCACGGATAAGGATTTTCTTGGCCTTTGCATTGTACTCCATCATTCTGAAATTTGCTGCTACAAATTCAGAGGAGTCTTTGGGAACAGTTTCATTTTTCCCATTTTGTTTAGAAGGAGTTAGTGGACCTTGATTCATTATGGTCCATAGTTCATAGTCTTCAACCGTCAGTAAATCTTTCACTCTTGCTTTCCACTAACTGTAGTATTTTTCATACAACAGGGGTGGTCTAGTAGTTGACTGTCCTTCATTAGTTCCAGGTAGAGCACTCATTTCTCTTCCAGGATGTCTATAGGTGTTAACCGTGTGTGAGAGAATATGCTCTGATACCAATTGTTAGTTTGAGTACCTTTATGGATTACTAAAGAACTTGGTTTATTACCTTACTCTTTAACCGTAAGAAAAAATAAATTGTAAAGTAAACATAGCAATTTTTATGTGGAAAATCACTCTGCTCAAAAGGCACAAAAACCACAACCTACCACGTAGGATTTTAGCTTCAACTTCACTAGAACAATGAGCCAAATGTATCGATTACAAATCTGGAACTCAATACTCTCCTGTTCTCCTACTTTAACTATTTGACTTACAAGTTACTCTAACTTGCAAAACTCCAACTCACTAATTGTATATGACACTTTGACTACAACTCAATTTCCTAAAACACATTTACGAGACCGGCTCAAGAAGAACACAAACACTGGTACTCGACTTGAGTATAGAAAATGTAGATCTTCAGTTGATGTGCAAAATGATGATCTCGGCAGTCCAAAAATATAGTATTTGAACTCCCTGGACTTCGAGATCCTTTAGCAGTCATATGCATAATCACTTCTCATTTGATTAGACTCCTAATGCTCCAAGGACTCCAAAATTCTTGGAACTCTTGTCTCTCACTTGTACAAGCATATCTTCTTGGACAACAACTCTTATCATGTTTAGCATTCCTCTTCCAAGGAACTCGAACTTGAGTAACTTTGTGATAAAGTTAGTGTCGTGTATGAAAGTGCAATCATCAACCGTGAGGACCTGGTTCTTAGAACAGTTAAGCAGCTATGTTGAGGACCTGGTTCTTAGAGCATGTCCTCTTAACAAACTTTGTTAATTATCAAAACCTCAATACTAAACAAATACTAAAGCAACAACTATGTATTGCCCACGGATCATCAACAATTTATACAAGTATTACAATAATTATACAATGAAATGGAAAACAATTCAACAACGAACTTCAATTATCACATACAACAACAACTTCAGCTCAAGGCATATTAATAGCCTAAGATTCTAATTCGGTCAATTACCACATATAAGCACGTGTACACACTCGTCACCTCATATACATGTCTTTCACATAATTTAATAACACAATTAGACCAAATCCTGCGGGGAAGTTTCCCCCACACAAAGTTAGACAAGATACATACCTCAATTAGGCCAAATCAACACTCAAAAATAGCTTTTTCCTTTAAAATTCACCTCTACATAGCTCAAAGCTAACCAAAAATGACTTAATAATATCAAACAATGCAAGAGAAACCAGTTTTGATTAATAAAGCTAAGATCTTTATACAATTCCTCAAAAGTCAACAAAAATAAACCCCGGACTCGCCCAGCCGAAACCCGAGTCGAAGGATAGATCTCGATTACCCATAACCTCACTAGTCTATATATATATATTTTATTTTCAAATCCGAGTCCAATTCGATTCTCAAATCTCAAATTTTTATTTTTCAAAACAAAGTCAAAATTTCCTAAAGATTCTCTTCAATTCTCATGATTTAGATGTTAAATCTCATAAAAAATCATATTATGTAATCAAAAATGGATCAAAATTATTTATCCAATAGTTTTGTATGAAAATCTCTCCTTAAAATTTCCTCCACCGAGTCTAGGGCTCAAAAATATGATAAATGAAGCTAAGTCCAAAATCCCTCTATTTCGTTCAGCTGCAGAAGTCGCAAATGCAACTGTGAATCCTCGCAAATGGAGAAAATCCATCGCAAATACGGCGCCTGACGAACCCGGGGAATATCGAAAATACGAAGATGCGATACTGACTTCGCATTTGCGAAGTCAGTCCCTTTCGCAAATGCGACCATTTGGTCGCAAAAACGACATGCCCAGTCTAGGACCAACTTTCGCAATTGTGATCAACGCATCGCATTTGCGATAGCTGACCCCTCCCTCTCTTCTTCGCAATTGCAATGCTAGTGCTCGCAATTGCAATAACTACAGCACCAACTGACCAGCTACTAATGAACTAACCAAACCAATCTGAAACGTGTTCGTAACTCAACTAAGCCCCTGGGGCTCCACACTAAATATTCATACAAGTCTAAGAATATCATAAAAAATTTCTCGCGTAATCAAAACACCAAAATAATATCCGGAATCATGAATCAAATACCAAAACACATGAAAATTTTAATGAAACTCAAGAATCACTATAATCATAACCGAGCATTTGATTCCTATCAAACCAACTCAGAATGACACAAAACTTTGCAGACAAGTTCTTAATGACAAACCAGACCTATTCCAAATCCCCAAACTAAAACTCGAACCCGATAACTATAAACTCAACCTATGGTCAAACTTAAAAAATATTTTAACCTTCAAATTTCCAACTTTCGGCAAAACAAGCCAAATCAACTTAGGAACCTCCAAATTTAATTCTGAGCACACGCCTAAGTCCAAAATTATCACGTGAACCTATTTGTATCCTTAAAACACCGTTCTGAGGTCGTTTTCATAAAATTCAAACTTCATTCAACATTTTAACTTAAGCTTCCAAACTAAGAACTAATTGATCCAGATCATTCAAAACCTTCTCGAATCTAAACTAACCATACCTGCAAGTCAAAAAAGCACAAATACTCTTACGGAAAGCTTCAAAAGAACAGAGTCAAATACACAAAACGACAAATCGGACATTACACCTTATTCTGCCACATGTGTATAATCAAGAATAGCCACCCTTATTTTGTCACATGTGTATAATAATAATCATAATAGCACGACAAAGAACTCGTGACAACACCAATCAGTTTGCCTAATATTTCCACATGTGCCATAGTTATAACTAGGTAATATGCCAAATTACCATCAAAATACATATGCTTAAAAGTTGTCAACAAAGTGCACAAGGACATGGTAATAAATAAATGCGGTTGAAGGTTCAACATATATAACATGACTATGACTAAATCAATTTAGCAATGATTCCACATATGCCCGGCTTGGCCAATTTGGAAATTATAATCCTGAAACATGATCTCTAGCATGAAAAAGATAAGCTCGCATAGTCATATAATAAATTATGCATGCACCAAAGAGAGCACACGATCAGACCAAGGCATAGTAGAAACCTAGAGTCTGATCCGGTTATTTTTCATATATTGCACCTGCATATACACTATCACATTGCATACGTCGCATCATAAACTTTCACAATTAGACAAATATGGTCCAAGCCTAAGGGTTATTCCATCACATAAGATTAGGCAATATACTTACCTTAAACAAGCCAAATCAATACTCTAAAGATGCATCCCACGCGAATCGACCTCCAAAATGTTTGAATCTATCCAAAAACAACTAAATAACGTCAAATAAATCCATAGAAAATAACCCCAAATAATGAAGCTTCGATCTTTAATCAAATTCCCAAAAGTTAGCAAAAGTCAACCCGCGCCTACACGGTCAAACCTGAGTCAAGGGGTGGATCTCGCTACCCATAATTCCACGAGTTCAAATATATAATTATATTTCAAAACCGAGTCCAAATCAATACCCAAATCTATCATTTTTACTCTCTTAAGTTATAGACAACCCCAAATTTTTCTTTAAAATCCCAAGTTTTAGGTGTAAAAATTCATGGTGAATTAAGATATTAAACCAAATCCAAGTAAAAATTACTTACCTCCAATGTAGTAATGAATTTTCGCTCCAAAATCTCCATCTCTCAAAGTCTAGGGCTCAATATGAGAGAATGAGTAAAAATCTCGAAATTATAATACTTAAGGTCTGCCCCAGTGATAGCTTCCGCGAACATGGCCAATGCCTCGCATTCGCAAAGCACAAACATTATATGCCCAGATTAACTCTACGTGAGCACGGTCCCCACCCTGCGAACGCGATGCACAAGCTCCCCAGAACTACGGGAATGCGATAAGCATATCGCGAACGCAAAGGCTTAGCTCCAGCCTTTTCCCAGCCTGACATACTCTTATGCAAACGTGACAACCCAGGCGCGAGCACGAAGACCACTCTGCCTTACCCATCGAGAACGTGATTCTACTGGCGCAAACACAAAGAAGAAATTTCGTCTCGGCACCAAAATTCACCCCCACGATCGCGAGACTGCCTCCATGATCACGAAGAAGAACCTCACAGCAGCAAAATCTGCAACTTCCAAAAATTGCTCCGGATGGTCCGAAACTTACCCGAGCCACCGGAGATCCCGTTCAATTATACCAACAAGTCAATAAATACTACGCGGACCCATCCAAAAGCTTCAAAGACATACGATAACATCACAACAACAAATAAAACGCCAAGACGCAAATAGAACTTCTCTTAAGTCCATGAACATTCAAACTTCAAACAAAGCGTCTGATTCAAGCCTAACCAATCCGGAAAAATCCCAAACTTTGCGCGCAAGTCTCAACTAGCAAAATGAACCTATTTCAACTTTCGGAACTAATATCCGAATCTAATATCATCGAAGTCAAACTCCGGCCAAACTTAGGAACTCTCCAAACCTTCAACTTGTAAACTCTCGGCAAATAGCGCCAAAACACCCTAGGAACCTCCAAATCCAAATTCGGAAATACGCCTAAGTCCATATCACCATACAAAGCTATTGGAATCATCAAATCACTAGTCCTGTGTCATTTACACAAAATCCAAACCTTGTTTAACTCTTATATCTTAAGCTTCCAATAAAAGAAAATAAGTGTTCCAATTCATTCCAAAACCTTCCCGGAACCAAGCCAACCATCCCTACAAGTCACAAAACAACAATCAAACATATACGAACCATCAACGGGGGAAACAGTCTCAAATACACAAAACGACTGACTGGATTGTCGCACGCTGTTAATGTGTTGTGTTTTTTTGTGAACGAAGGCGCGATACTGTACATGCGCCTTCAAAAAGCTCATTTACCAGTCAAATTAGTTGATTGAAGGTGCAATTAACTCCCATCGCTTTCTTTTGAAGTTGAAAGTTCAAATTGAAGGTGCGTTCATTATATAGCGCTTTCAGTGTAAACAAAAGTCGGCACTCCATCTAATTTTACCCGTTAAATACATATATTTAAGGCCCGTTACCCTCTATGCTTTTTCACCATATGTAAAAACTAACTTTTGAGCATACCATTTATTAAAAGTTGAGTGAGAGATGCCTCTCATTCCAGAATCACTTCTCGTTTTTCGCTTAGATTTTTGAATTGGTATATTATTGGTAACATTTTCTGGCTTAGAGCATAAGCTAATGTTCAATTATTGATAAGTAATGTCTATTTTCGACTTCTTTCTGTAAATAATTTCTTTATAAATTCAGAGGAAGCCCAGAATAGTATGAATGGTTGGGTTGGAGAGGGCAAAAGAAGGTCGGATTGTAGTGATTGTTCTGAAGAAAAGATCCAAGGATTTGATCATAATATTTGCTTTAATGAGAGAGAGATATTGGTACATAGAATTAGGATGACCAAACAAGAAATAGTAACAAAACTAATTAAAGAAAAGAGTACATTACAAAAAATGGTAAATTAGTCCAATCATAACTTTTTATATTAATAATAAATAAGTAAAAAAATTGTCATAAAAAATCAATACAATTGATTCCAACAAAAACATCTTGTGCTCAACTTAGAGAAGAGTAACAAATGAATGCGCTTCTCTAGTCTCCTTGCACAAATACATAGTATTATACAAAATCTCTTCTAAACCTAATATTTGTCATTATTGAATTAAATAGTTGGTATTTTATTTTCTCAGGCCAAGCTTATTAGACATTGAAATCTCCTTGCTTCTTCTCTCCATTTAGCTTTTCAATGCTTCTTTCTTCAAACTTAATGTACTTATACCAGTTGGCACAAATGAGATAGACGAAAAAATCAGCTGCTGTCAATGCTGCTAAAAGGAAATAAAATCTGTCTAAATGACCCTTGTTGAGATTTCCAGGTATCCAACCAGGCATTTTATCAGTAGTTGAAATTTTCATGACAATAGAAACCAATAAGCTGCTCACATAATTTCCTAGTGAAATTGAAGTCATGCATAGTGCACTTCCAAAGCTTTTCAATCCATCAGGTGCTTGTCCATTGAAGAACTCCAATTGTCCCACATACATAAATACTTCTGATGCTCCAATAAGTACATACTGAGGAACTTGCCAGAAAATACTTAATGAACTTGAATTCGTGCAACTTGAACAATCTTTATCCGCCGATTTTAGCCTGAAAATTAGATAGATCAAATTTACCCCATTAAAATACTATATATAACATTGAATATTTGTGTAACAATCCCTGCATTTATTCACTACAGGTCAATTTTGGTATACCCCAACTTAATCCATTTAAGGATTGCGCCAATCTATGTAGCCCAAATACCTACTACTAGAAAAGTTATCAAGATATCGAAAAATAAATTTTTTTATTAGTCAAAGATAGTCATGATAAATTAAGAAAAGGCTTTGGTTATTTTGGAACAAATTACTATAGAAGAACAACCAAACAATAAAAAATAATTATAATTTAGAGTTACGCTGATTGGTTATGATTTAACGTTTAGCCCAAATTGACCTTATTATCCAGTTTGATCCAAGTAAATTTTGGACAGATTATGACCTGACTAGTTTATAAATTCAATATAATCTTATTCACCCATTTTACCTGAAATGCTCAACGATTCCTGCAGCTATCATTGCCATAATAGCAATGATGAGTCCAACACCCATCCTTTGGAGCTCTGTCAATCCTCTTGGAGCAGACTTCTTTAATCTTGCAACAAGAGGATCAAGAACTCTTCTATATATGAAAATGAATGCTGCAACACTGAGAATATCAAAGCTAGACATGCTTGCTGGAGGAATATGAAAGCCTGAGACTGTTGTTTTCATTGCAGCACCTTGTTCCACAAACAGAGACGCCATTTGTGTAAATACTACTGAATACAGTATTGTGCAAAGCCATATTGGAAGTAATCTCAATATGCATTTCACTTCTTCAATTTGAGATACTGCACAAAGCCGCCATGGGTTGTTTTCTCCATCTTTTGATGTCATTATAGCTGCTTTATCCAAGAATCTATAATACCAAAACCAAATAATTAATAAAAACCTTACGTCGTATATCAAAACAATGCAATACATATATATTATATAATGGTGTTTGAGTGGATACAACGCTTAACCTTAGAATTAATGATCTTAAACATATCATGATATTCCTGAGACTATAAAAGTATATATATTATTAAGGGTAAGATGAAAACGTAACATTAAATAATTTTAAAATATATATATATATATAAAGTGTCATTCTTTCTTGAAGCAGAATAAAAAGGAATGAGTGTCATATAAAATCATGAACAGCCCGAGAGACTATAGTAAGTAGTAAATTTCATTAAAATAACTTACTTGAAACCATCTGTATGGAGAATTCTTCTATTTCCATTTTCAGCAGGTTCTTGTCCTTCACCCTCATATAGTTCATCTCCCCTTGAAGGTTGTTCCACTTTCCATTTTCTAGTAGCAGCCACAACCACTTGACAAAACCTTGACAAAGGGTTGCCTGTAGGTTTAAAATGCCTATACCTAGGTGTCCCAATAAGAAACAACACTAATGCCAAAATGGCAGAGCCAGCTGACGCCCAAAAGCCTAAAGTCCACATTCCTTTATCTTCAAAATAGCCTAAGATGGTATTTGAGAACAAAGATCCAAGATTTAATGCCAAGTAAAAGTAGCTAAAAAAAGCAACTTTTGAGTGACTCTCTTGAGGGTGATCTTCATCAAATTGGTCAGCTCCAAACGTTGCAATAGTAGGCTGATACCCTCCATTCCCAAGGGCAATTAAGTAAATCGACACGTAGAAGAGGGAGACACTTATAGTCGAGTGGGACCCACAAGGGGTACTTTCGTCTCCACAACCTTTAGGCTTGACTAAGAAAATGTATGAAGTCAATGAAAGTGAAACCACTCCCTGCAAGAACAAAAACATTATCAAATCTTAGTATCTAAATTTTCTTAGATAATTGAATTGTGAAATGACAGAATCGAGACATTTTTTAAATAAAAAAAAATAATAATAAAAAGTCACTTACAGCCACAAAAATGGCTTGGAAAATAGCACAAGTCTTGTATCTTCCCCAATAGGAATCACTGAGGAAAGCTCCCAAGAGAGAGAAGATATAAACTGTGCCAGTCCACTTGCTCACATTGTTGGCTGCTTCAGCATTGTCTTGACCCATAACTCTAGTCAGAAATAGTACCAGATTCACTCCAACACCAAAGAATGCCAACGTGGCTAGACCTTGATTCACTGAAATTAATTTGAAAGATCAAAGAAATTAGTTTAATTATTACTGATCACTCAAATTAACAGAGGAAACTGTTAGGGGTTATTTGGTTTGAATACGGCTTATGCCGGGATAAGTTATACTGCGATTGTCTTTTATACATTGTTTGGTATGTTGTATTAAATATGACAATTGCATAATTTGTAATAAGAATGTATAAGTTATACAGGTGCTAATTACCACACCCTCTATAAGTTATTCCAGTGTTAATTTTAATTTTGGAATAACTTATACCTGATTTGCTAACCAAAAGAATTGTTAAGGTGGTATTAAATTTTTATATCAGCACTATAGCTTCTTATACCTCGTACCAAACGACCCTTAAAAGTTGTAACAAGCAAGAAGTAATTACTCTTTATCATTTTTATTCGATTATCAATTAATGTTTTTATAAAAAAAAAGATTTGCTTACCAAGTAAGAGAACACCAGCAAACCATCTTCCAGTCCTTGCACGCACGGCAGGTTGACCATGCTTATCCACACTTCCATCAAAGGTGTATTCATCTTTTTGATTCTCTGGCTTCTGACACTGTAACAATATAATGGGAGAAAATGCATTAGCCGTTATCACAATACTATATATAATATAAGGAGTAATTAACCTAATTACTTTTTACCAAGGCGTCGAACAGTTTTAGCATGAGACTCTAGAAGATTTTCGAAAAGAATATAGTATAAAATAAAAAGACAACTTTAAAGAATCATGAATGACGACTATTTTATGAATATTCAGTACGCTGTTATTCTCTTCGGTCTGGTTTGAACTAGTTTTAATTATATTACCCCACGAGATGCTGTCGTAAAAAACTACGATTATTCGTTTCTCGCATCTGGGAATAATTCTTACTTTCGATCTGCCATATTGGAAAATCAGTTTTTTACTTTTGGTTTAACCTGTACTATAGGAGAAAAGCAATATAAACGAGTTATCATTATCTGCATAAACACAAAGTTGCTATACTGCACGATCTAGTTTAGTTAAGATATACTGACCATCTAATGAATTTTTATACTATTAACTTAAATTAATTTGTTATAACAAGTTACGTACCTTGTTAATTTGACTAAACTTGGAAGCTAAATTGGATTATCTCAACTCAATATTTTAAAATTATATGAGAAATACTATAAGTTGCAATTTTTTTCATGTTAATGTTATAAAAAATATATTTTAAAATGTTGGTCAAACTTGATATGGTTTGAGGCTCAATAAGCTAAACGTGTAATCTAATCTGAAACGGAGGAAGTATTAATTTTAGACTTGTATTATGACAATTACGTAGCATGCTTTTGCAATGGATTTACTATATATAGGAAAATAACTCTTCTGTTATTTTACTTACTACCCAAACAACCTAAAGCTAAAACTACACCAAGATTCAGTGTTTGTCCCCATTTTTATCCTTAATCCCATGCATAGACAACCAGCTGTATGTATTTACATGTATACTTGGATCAGTCAGTGGATGACGTATTGTGTGGTCCTTCTATAACATTAAAAGGAACATGATATTTTTATCTGAAAAAGGTAAATCAAGAAAACTAAGAAGTCTAAAAGGCAACAAACAACGTTGTCTTTATTGTAGCACATCTTTCGCTAAGTTACAATATTACTTGACGTGTTTGAGTTCTCCTTTATAAGTATTTCTATACGTATTAAAATCCATCATATAGCATACTAGTATGATTGCAGACTCGAGATTTAGTAGAATTTCTACTACGTATTTTGTAAAAAGCCTACACAGCAAGTAGCGGCGTACCTTAAGATTTTGTGCAAGCGAGTTCAATCTTAGAAGCACATAACTTTAGTTGTAAAATAGTAATTGTCAAGTGGGTTCACATAAAATATTTATACAATATTTATACGACTTTAATCATAATTTACACATATATATAATATTATTTTTTGATGAAACTAGTTCAGTTGAACCTGCTTGCCACCACGTGCGTCCGCCGCGTGACGGCAAGTCAAGCTGACAAGACTCCTTTGAGACCGTGACCACATTTTTATGGGTTTTTCTTCTTCTCAATGCTACTAAATTGCATAAACTAGAGAGAAGTTGGAAATGAAAAAACCAAACTGAACCCATTGATATTGAACCAGATCATGTATACATATTAAAAAAAAGATGATATATCTAGAAGAGTATATAATAGGATCATTCTAATTCTGAACTCATTGACGGTATATTATGAATTCGTCTCTATTTGCAATAAACATGAAACAGAAACTCATGTATCACACAGAATATACTATATTAAATTAATTCTTACGAAACAACAGTTTTTTAAATAGTTTTGGAAAATACAGATGTGGAAAAAAAAAAAGGAAAAGACGTGACTATCTGAGAGTGAGAAGCCATAATAAAAAAGAAGGAAAAAAAAAGGGACCATTTTGAAAGACATCAAAAAAATTAGAGAAGACGAAGTTGGGCCATTTTAGTTGTAATAATGGAAAGAATTAAAGTGATTTAATCATAAAGTATAAAAGAACCAAATGATCATGAACAAAGAAAGGAACAAATTAAATACAAAAAGAAGAAAATCTTTACGTCCATGCATTGAAATAAACATCGAAGATATAGTAATAGATTGCAGAAAAGGAAGGTGGCCAGGTTAAATGGAAAGCATAGAAAATTAAAGTGTACAAACCATTTTGTGAATGTTTAAGCAAGCCATTGGATTTTTCAGTAGCAGAAAATATTGTGAAGTTTAGCAGGGAAGCAATATATATATATATATATATCCCACAAGTTGCACAGAAATTAATTTTCAGGAAAAGGTGAAGTTTAGTGAGAGGAGAAGAGAAGGAAATCTTTTTTTTGTTTTTCTTCTGCGGGTGGAAGCTATGGAAGAAATGTTGAAGAGAAGAGGAGAAATGGTGAGGTATTTATAGAGTGTAGCTATGGTTTCTTAACAGCGGAATTGAGAAAAGACTAATAAAGGAGTAGTAAAAAGTCCATTAGAGAAAAGGACAGAATATGGTGACAAAGCAATGCGTTGGAAGCAAAAACTATCCCCTCCGTTTCAATTCAGACAAGGTAATTTGACTCGGCACAAAATTTAAAAAAATAAAGAAGACTTTCGAAACTTGTCGTCTTAAAAGCTTAAGAGATAAAAGCTTTGTAGGACTATAACATTTGTGTGGTTATATATGTTTTTCACTAAGGATAAAAGTGGTAAAAATAACAGAATATGGTGACAAAGCAATGCGTTGGAAGCAAAAAATATTCCCTCCGTTTCAATTTAGAGGAGGTAGTTTGATTCGGCACAGAATTTAAGAAAATAAAAGAAAATTTTTAAAACTTGTCGTCTTAAAAACTTAAGGGGTAAAAATTTTGTGGGACCATAACATTTGTTTGGTTATATATGTTCCTCGTTAAGGATAAAGTGAATAAAAATGAAGAGTTTAAAGTTAAATTATTTCTAAATTTAAAAATATTACTAAAAAATAAATACCCCGTCTAATTTGAGACGGAGGGAGTAACTTTTTTTAGGCATGAATTAAAGGAAGAAAAGAAGCGTACGTGATTTGGTTGGAAACAGAGAGTTGGTGTCTCTCTCACGAGATGAAAGAGTTGAGGTTAAGCTGTATCTTTATTGTAATTAAGCTGTACTGATGTTGACACAGTTTAAAATCTTATTTATTTATTGATGAATTGTAAATAAAAAATTGTAAATGTATTTTAGCAAAGAGTGGCCTAGTGGAAATCAGGATTTCAAATGTATTTGTGAGCTGTATATATGATGAAATAGTCAAAGTTGTGTACAAACTCCAAATAAGCATAGCTATAAAAGAGTTGCAGATGTGATAAGTTGAAATGCAAATGTGATAAATGTAAGTAGAATTAATTAACTGTATTCCATTCACTATTTTCTCTAACCTTTTCACTACTACTTTTGATATATAGTATTATATGTCAAAAACTTATCTAAGTCAAGTAAATAAAGCTGGATTATGTTTCCACAAAACCATCCTAATTAACCTTATTAATGGAGAATTTTACTGTAGATGATGGTTATATTTATGCGGCTCCTCTCTATAAAACACATAGTCATGAGAATTTCAGTGACTTTAACTTTTTATAACTAGCTACGCAAGTTTTGGCAAATAAAAGTTTTAGCTAGCGTTTGGTCTTAGATTCCTAAATTTATTTTGAAAATTCTATTTTGGGTAAAGTTTGAGTTGAAGATGAAAATATGTTTGTACATACGTTTTCAAAACATATTTCTCAAATTTATTTTGGAAAAACATGTGTATTATTAGCTAGCGTTTGACCATAGATTCCCAAATTTGTTTTGAAAAATCTGTTTTGGGTGAAGTTTGACTTCAAGATAAAAATGTGTTTGGACATACGTTTTCAAAACATATTTCCCAAAATTATTTTGGAAAAACATGTGTATTATGAGGGATTTTGCCCAAAACCATCTATTGAGCTGGTTTTGAGATTTGGAATTTGGGATTTTGCCAAAATATAGGCAAAATTTATGGTTAAACATGTGTTTGTCAAATAAAACCTAAGTTTATTTTTGCAAAATCTATGGTCAAATGGGTCCTTAGGAATTTGGGCCAAAACCAGCAATTAAGCTGGTTTTGGGATTTAAGATTTTGCTAAAATATAGACAAAATCTATAATCAAATATGTGTTTGTCAAATAAAATCCAAATTTATCCTGACAAAATCGATGACCAAACGGGTCCTTCGCTACCCTTGGAATGTTTGGTCTAATATGGCTAATTAAGGCATATACATTGGATTCCGACATTCTATGGTGGCCTGAGAATATCTCTGAGTATTTAAATATTTTTTTTTTTAAATGATCAGGTGCATTAAGAGATCTCAATAGCAAAACAGAATAGAGACATGTTGATTTATCATACTTTATATGTGGTGGGAAATTTTTTTTTAAGGTGATGTTCTTTTGTACGTAGATCCTATATATTGAAATGAAATTGAACCTGGCAAGGCCCAGTAAAACCATTTTGTCTCGAGATGATAAAGCAAAATTTAGGTGAGACAAATAAAAGTGGAGGTCTTTTCAAGTTAATAATAAACAGAGACAACTAACGCAATAAGCTTAGCTGCCTTCAACAAAACTTTTGTGTGCTCTAATTTGGAAAATTCAGTAGAAATTTGACAAGCACGTGATCATTAGCTAGCCGTCTTACATCCTTATTTTTTGAGGCTTGCTGTATTGTCATTGTCAATTGAGAAGAGATTATTTGTCTAGCCCGGGGAGAGTACTGTGGATGCGGATCTTAATCTTACTTTTGTAAAGATAGAAATGTTGTTTCCAATAGACTATCGTCTCAAAAAAAGCATAGGTACCACAATAATAATAACAAACAATACGAGATAACATGGAAAAACTATGTAGAAATAGCATACAAAAAAAAACAAGTATTCAAATAAGTCTACTACCAACCAAATGCGAGAGTACGTACTAACACTATTGATATGAATAATCTAGATTACCCAATCAATTATCCTAATCTTAAACCTCCATATCTTTCCATTATGGGTCATATTCTCTGTCAGTTGTAGCTGTGTCATGTCATGGCCAATCATACATTGTATTATATAAATCATATGTAAATAAGACGACGGCTGGCTCCACTTATTTGCTTAACTCTACCACTTGGAGTATGGAAAGAAAGGACGGAGAAGCAACCTAAAGAAGCAACAAAGAAGATTGCTTTGTCCTTGTTTTTTTCCCTTCTTTTTGGTTACAAAGGAAAGAAATAGGGATTCTCTCCATTATTGCAGACCTACTAAAGACACCGACATCAAGGAAGATTTATTAGAGAATAAAATAACAACTTAGTATAGTTCTATAAGTGGGGTTTGGGAGGATAATGTGTATGCAAACTTTACCTTTATTCCGCTGAGATAGAGAGACTATTTCGAATAGACTATCGACTCAAGAAAACGAAAAGACAATTATTAGAGTATAAAAGAGGGTGAAAAATAAGCTAGGGATTACAGTAGGGCAAGTTAAACGTGTTATTAGTTTGTCCCAGTTTTACTCTGCTTGTCATGTTAATTATTTTGAATAAAAAAGTTTTAAACATTTTTTAAATATAATTGGTTATGATGAAAAAATTTAAATTAAAATATTTCTCATAAAATGAACAAAAATTACTCATGCACTCTAGCCTAGAAATTATTTTCTTCACAACTTTTTGAACTCTTTACTTCGTAACAACAATCCAACCAATGTATATGTTAGGATATACTATAAACCATGTGTATTGTTATAGTATTTTTTACGGAATAATTATTTATTCATTTATTAAATTCAATAAAGTTTTATTTTAAATAAATTGTGTATTTGTCTGTGTGTCCATTGCTTATATAGTAGATGATTTAGTGTATAGAGTTTAGCTTATACACGAAAGATTAAATCATCGATTTTTATAAGTCATAAAGTTTATGATTACAATCTACTGATGATGTTGGACAAACCATCGGAATGGTTGTAGCACAAGATTAAATATAATTTATCTTGATTATAGGAATGGTTTAATTCTGACTTCTTGTGCTAGTGTATTTTGTATGTAATGAACGGATCAAGTAGAGATAAGTATTTATATCGACTTAATAAAATAATTTCCCTAGTCCATTAAATGTACGTATATTCTTAATCTTGATATAATTATTATTAGTTGTGTGTGTCATTTATTGTTTTGATTTATTAAAAGGCGAGATCCTTTCGTGGGTCAATAAGCCTGGTAAATTGGATAATAATGATATACATTGGCTAAGTAATAATTAGTTGATAGAATCCATGTCTCAATTTTTTAGATTGATGGTATTCTTTTATAAAAGCTTATAAATTTTCATGTGTAAACCCGGCCGGTGGATTTTGTATCCGACACATGAAATAAGCTAAGCGAAAGTCTAAAGGAAGTAATCGATAAATTAAATTGTCAGTAATTTAATTTGATAGATTAGTATCTGAATCTTAACGTGAGGAGTTAAATAAGGTTTTATAGAAGAAAGAGAGACTAAGTCTAGGAAAACTAGGCTAACAAGGAATTGGAGTGAACTCAAGAAATTGATAGTCCTAATTAAAGGATTAAACCTAGAGATAGTAATACCCGACTTGAGCTAATATCACATGATTTGCATAAGTACCCATTTGGACTTGAGAAAGCCAAATTGGGCAAAATACTCAAACTACCGAGAGGTATATAGTAAGCACTCAGGTGTGTATATTACAATCCCAACTAATCAAGCTTGCCCAAGATTTTGCTACCCGTTAGATATCCACCTAGGTAGAAGTCACGACCCTAGTCTCTTTAAACATTTGAAAAACAACAACAAAGATATTGTCCTTAGTTTCAATTATTGCATACAATAGAGTAAAGTTAGAAGTAGAATCAAACCCAAGATTGTGAAAGTGTAATTAGACTCAAAACCCGCATCTATCTTAGATATAAACCTAGTTCCAAACAATTAACTCCCTGTGGATTCGATCTCGACCTAGTTGGGTTAAAACTACATCGACCACCCTCGCTACTCAATAGTAGTGTAGGCTTGGACCCGATCAAGGAGCATCAAGCAAACTTGTTTTGCTGATTCCACCATGGAAGCCGAATATATGGCAGCTCCGAGGCAGCCAAAGAGGCGGTTTGGCTCGGGAACTTTCTAAAAGAGTTGGGTGTGGTTCCCTCGATTCAATAACCAATAAAACTTTTTCTAATAATAGTGATGTGATTGCAAATTCGAAGGAGCCACGAAACCATAAGAGAGCAAAGCACATTGATGCGTAGCCTAAAGTATAGATATTTTTATGTATATCGCCCCATATTTTACTTGTGTTTCGTGAATTTTAGATGTTAAATGTGATGATTTATACTAATTTGAAGTGTAGGAACGATCCAGGAGCAATTGGGGGCGATACGTGCAAAATGAGAGCCAAAACGAATAAAATCGGGAAATTAGGCAATTGGGCGCCACAGGCAACGCCTTGAGCCACATGTGGCGCTGGAGGCAGTAAGGTTTTAGGAGGCAGCGCCCTGGTGGGAGCCTGGCGCTATCCAGGGCGCCGATGGCGGGATTTTTTCCTATTTAGCCCGGGACATGGTTTATTCGGCCCTAGACCTACCTAACACGTATAAAAGCAAGACTAAACATATCTTTTAGGGGAATGACGCCACTTTGGAGGAAAAAACACACACGGGATCATTAGGAAGTGGAGAATTCTCAGTTTTCTTCATCTTATTCTAGTATTTTCAATTTATGCAATTGTTTGATTACATCATGAGTGGCTAAACACCCATTGTTCTGGGGTTGTGATTTAGCCATGAATATTGTTGTTTGACATTAGCTTGACCTTGATTATAATTCACCAATATATGGTGGTTTCTTCAATTCTGTGTTTAATTGCTTAATTGTCTGGCTAGCAGTTAGGTTCTATTTGCTATTTATGATATGCTTGGGAAAGCCGTATATAGATTATAGAAGAATTGAAGAGAGCGCGATCTTAACCCTTAAGGGGAGAGAATTTGTGGTTAGGATAGGAATATACCTAGTCATCGTGCTTAATTAAATATGTAATCTTAATGTGTCCTAATAGATTAATTTCATAAGAATATAGGCATTAATCTATTGAGAATAGGCGAGTAGTACTTCGGGAGAAGGCTATGAGAGCAATTATCGATTAATTAGCAACCATGAGTGAACTATATGAAAGGGGGAATTAATTGGAACACAATACAAATGGTGAATCGATCACAACCCTGGAATATTCATCTTTACTGAATACACAACAATCAACTCGTTACTTGATAATTTAGTTATTGTTTACAATTTAGTTTAATATAATCATACACTTGGAATTTGATTTTGACCGGATTGAATAACAATTTTAGTGGTTTAGTGAGAAATTTGGAATGACAAATGGGACAACTTGCCAATGCCCAAAATACCAGACCAGTTGGAGCTCTCCCAAGTGACACTGAGGCTAATCCTAAGGCAACCATTAATGCCGTATCATTGAGGAATGGGATTATAAGAGGTCCAGTCAAAGAAGAGAAAGCAGGTAATTTTTAATGAGAGGCCAGTCACTATAGAATCAACATCAGACAAAGCAAAAGAGTCAGGGAAGCCAGCTGAAAGGGCGGTGGCTGAGCAACCCCCACCAATGTTTGCAAGGCCACCTCCTCCGTTCCCTCAAAGGTTGCAGAAGGTGAAAGATAATGTCTGTACAAAAAGTTCCTTGATCTTTTGAAACAGGTGCAGATTAATATTCCACTGGTAGACATTTTGCAGGAAGTTCCCAAATATGCCAAATACATCAAGGACATTATGGCTAATAAAAGAAGGCTGACTGAGTTTGAGACCGTGGCACTCATTGAGGAATGTAGCTCAAGAATTCAAAGAAAACTACCTCAGAAATTAAAGGATCCGGGTAGTTTCACTATCCAAATCTCGATCGGTAAGCAAGCAGTCGGGCGAGATTTATGTGATCTTGGGGCGAGCATTAATTTGATGCCGCTATCTGTGTTCAGACAATTGGGGTTGGGTGATCCACGCCCAACAACGGTAATCTTACAGTTGGCTGATCGCTCCCTTGCTCATCCGAAAGGAGTGATTGAAGATGTGCTAGTTCAAGTGGGCTCTTTCATATTCCCTGCTGATTTCATTATACTGGATTACGAGCCCGATCAAGAAGTCCCATTTATTTTGGGGCGTCCCTTCTTAGCCACGGGCCGAACTATTATTGATGTGTGTGAAAGGAAGATGACGATGAGAGTTGGTGATCGAGTGGAGGTATTCAATGTATATAAAGCACTCAAATTACCAATCCACTATGAAGAGCTATCCATGATTTCTGTGGTGGAAAGCAATGATGCACCATTGGTTCCTTATATGATCCCTGTTGACCTTCTTGAACGAGTCTAAATTGAGAGTGACGAAGGCAGTGAAGATGAAACAAGGGAAGAAATTGAGCAAGTGTTTGATGTATCCTGCAGCTATATCCACGGGTTAGGAAAATTTGAGGAGCTGAACAAGCCTGTTACTCTAACCCCTCCTAAGCCATCTATTGAGGAAGCTCCAAGTAACACTGAGGATAATCCTAAGGCAGCCATTAATGCCATATCATTGAGGAATGGGAGACAATTAGAAGAGGTCCAGTCAAAGAAGAGAAAGCAGGTAACTTTTAATAAGAGGCCAATCACTATAGAATCAATATCAGACAAAGCAAAAGAGTAAGAGAATCCAGCTGAAAGGGCGGTGGCTGAGCAACCCCCACCAGTGGTTGCAAGGACACCTCCTCCATTCCCTCAAAGGTTGCAGAAAGTGAAAGATAATTCCGCGTACAAAACGTTCCTTGATATTTTGAAACAGGTGCAGATTAACATTCCACTGGTATACATTTGGCAGGAAGTGCCCAAATATGCCAAATACATCAAGGACATTGTGGCCAATAAAAGGAGGCTGACTGAGTTTGAGACCGTGGCACTCACTGAGGAATGTAGCTCAAGAATTAAAAGCAAACTACCTCAGAAATTAAAGGACCCGGGTAGTTTCACTATCCAAATCTCGATCGGTAAGCAACCAGTCAGGCGAGATTTGTGTGATCTTGGGGCGAGCATTAATTTGATGCCGCTATCTGTGTTCAGACAATTGGGGTTGGGTGATCCACGCCCAACAACGGTAATCTTATAGTTGGCTGATCGCTCCCTTGCTCATCCGGAAGGAATGATTGAAGATGTGCTAGTTCAAGTAGGCTCTTTCATATTCCCTGCTAATTTCATTATACGGGATTACGAGCCCTATTAAGAAGTCCCATTTATTTTGGGGCGTCCCTTCTTAGCCACGGGCTGAGCTATTATTGATGTGTGTGAAGGGAAGATTACGATGAGAGTTGGTGATCGAGTGGAGGTATTCAATGTATATAAAGCACTCAAATTACCAGTCCACTATGAAGAGATATCCATGATTTTTGTGGTGGAAAGCAATGATGCACCATTGGTTCCTTATATGATCCATGTTGACCTTCTTTAACAAGTCTTAATTGAGAGTGACGAAGGCAGTGAAGATGAAACAAGGGAATAGATTGAGCAAGTGTTTCATGTATCCTGCAGCTATATCCACGGGTTAGGAAAATTTGAGGAGCTGAACAAGCCTGTTACTCTGACCCCTCCTAAGCCATCTATCGAGGAAGCTCCAAAGTTAGAACTTAATACCCTTCCAGCAGATTTGCGTTATGCTTATTTGGGGAACTCCGAGACATTGCCCGTGATTATCTCCTCTAGCCTTACCAAAACACAAGAAGAGAAGTTGCTCAGAGTACTTCGTGAACACAAAAAGCGATTGGGTGGACAATTGCAGATATTAAGGAAATCTGTCCATCGATTTGCATGCATAAAATCTTCTTGGAAGATAGACATCACCCGAGTGTAGAGCAGCAAAGGAGGTTAAATCCCATTATGAAAGAAGTAGTGAAGAAGGAAGTCATAAAATTTCTTGATGCAGGTATCATCTTTCCTATTTCTGACAGCAACTAGGTAAGCCCAGTTCAATGTATGCCCAAAAAGGGGGAGATGACTGTGATTGAGAATGAAAAAAATGAGCTAATCCCTACCCGCACGGTTACGTGATGGAGAGTCTGCATTGACTATCGAAGGCTCAACAAGGCAACCCGCAAAGACCACTTCCCACTTCCCTTCATTGATCAAATGTTAGACATATTAGCACGACATGACTATTATTGTTTTCTTGATGGGTACTCGGGATACAATCAGATTTTTATATGCCCAGAGGATCAGGAGAAAACCACGTTTACTTGTACTTATGGAACTTTCGCCTTCAAGCGGATGCCGTTTGGTCTTTGTAACACACCAACCACCTTCCAGATGCATGATGGCTATTTTCACTAACATGGTGGAGAAATTCGTGGAGTTGTTTATGGATGACTTCTCAGTCTTCGGGTCATCTTATGATGATTGTTTGAAAAATTTGAGTATGGTATTAACCTGTTGTGAAGAAACGAATCTGGTCTTAAATTGGGAAAAGTGTCACTTTATGGTGCAGGAAGGCATCATTTTAAATCATAGAGTGTCTAGGAGTGGCATTGAAGTTGATAAGGCTAAAGAGGATGCGGTTGAAAAATTGCCTCCACCAATTTCTGTGAAGGGTGTCTGGAGTTTCTTTGGACATGCAGGATTCTATAGACGCTTTATTAAAGATTTTTGAAAAACTGCCACTCCTTTGTGCAGGTTGCTCGAAAAAGATGTCAACTTCAATTTTGATGAAGCCTGCCTGAAGGCATTTGAAGAACTCAAAAGGAAATTGGTAGTTGCCCCCATAATTGTTGCACCAGATTGGTCTCTACCATTTGAACTTATGTGTGATGCCAGTGACCATGCTATTGAGGCAGTGATAGGCCAATGGAAAGACAGAGTATTTTATTCTATTTACTATGCGAGTAAGACTCTTGATGATGCACAACTAAATTACACCACCATTGAGAAGGAACTGTTGGCTGTTGTGTGGGCCTTTGAGATATTTCGGGCATACTTGGTGGGAATAAAAGTCATAGTCCACACCAATCATGCAGCAATCAGGTATTTATTTACAAATAAAGAGTCTAAAGCTAGATTGATCCGCTGAGTTTTGTTGTTGCAAGAATTTGATATGGAAATAAGAGACCGAAAGGGCACTGAGAACCAGGTAGCTGACCATCTGTCAAGGCTGGAAAATCATGACCATGTGGATGAGGGTGGACAAATCAAAGAAGTATTTCCTGATGAGAACCTTTTTGCTGTAACCCAAGACCCTCCTCCATGGTATGTTGATTATGTGAATTATCTTGTGAGTGGGTTACTTCCGCCAAAGATTGAATCTGAGGCTAGAAAGAGGTTCTTACATGATGTGATATTCTACTACTGGGATGAGATTTGTACAAACAATGTGTTGATCAGTTAATGAGGAAATGCATTCCAGACAAAGAGGTAGAATTGGTGTTGTATGATTGCCATGCATCGCGTTATGGGGGCCATCATGGTGGCGATAGAACAACGGAGAAAGTACTACAGACCGGGTTCTTCTGGCCAACTCTATTCAAAGACGCCCATGCATTTGTTAAAAAGTGTGACCTATGTCAGAGGACAGGAACGATCTCGAGGAGGCACGAGATGCCTTTGAATAATATCCTGGAGGTGGAGATTTTTGACGTGTGGGGGATAAATTTTATGGGACCATTTCCATCATCGAGAGGAAATAAATATATTTTGTTGGTAGTTGACTATGTGTCAAAATGGGTAGAGGCGATTGCATTGCCGACAAATGATGCCATGGTT
The DNA here is from genome assembly GCA_005239525.1 of Nicotiana knightiana. Lineage (NCBI taxonomy): Eukaryota > Viridiplantae > Streptophyta > Magnoliopsida > Solanales > Solanaceae > Nicotiana > Nicotiana knightiana. The sequence continues at coordinate 16,303 of ML401352.1, read as the reverse complement.
GTAGTTGCGTTTGTGAAGAAGAATATATTTTCGAGGTTTGGAACTCCACGGGCCTTGATTAGTGATGAAGGGACCCACTTTTGCAATTGGTTGTTGAATAACCACCTAGCTAAATATGGAGTCCCTCATAGAGTTGCGAAAACATATCACCCTCAAACGAGTGGACAAGTCGAGGTATCAAACAGAGAAATAAAGCAAATATTAGAGAAGACGGTGAGTGTGAACAGGAAGGAGTGGGCTGCAAAATTAGATGATGCCTTATGGGCATATAGAACAGCTTACAAAACGCCAATTGGGGCGTCACCGTATAAGTTAGTCTATGGGAAGGCATGTCATTTGCCCGTTGAACTTGAACATAAAGCATATTGGGCCATCAAGAAGCTGGACATGGACCTTGAAGCCGCGGGTGATAAAAGATTGTTGCAGTTGAATGAACTAGATGAGTTTAGGCTACACTCATACTAAAATGCTAAATTGTACAAAGAAAAGACCAAAAGATGGCATGACAAGCATATTAAGCCGCGTCAATTCGAGCCAGGCCTACAGGTATTATTGTTCAATTCTAGACTGAGGTTGTTTCCTGGGAAGCTGAAATCGAGATGGTCAGGCCCGTTTGAAGTGGTGAGAGTCACTCCTTATGGTGCACTTGAGGTGCGAGTTGTACATGGTATAAGAAAATTTTTGGTGAATGGGCATAGAGTCAAGCACTATTGGGGAGGATCAATGAGTCGCGAGAAAACCAAATTCGTACTTGCTGATGAGTAAAGCGAGACTCTGCTTCGTGCCGCGACGTTAAATCAGGCGCTTGTTGGGAAGCAACCCAATTTTTATATTGCTTTCGTAGTTAACTTCTTGAATTTTTTCTTTCTTTAGAGTAGATAAATTATATATTTTTCTTTATGAGAATAGAAATAATAGATATAATGGTGTGGGACATGTAATTGAGTGTTTAAAAAGCTTGGGGGATCGGGATATAAAAAAATAAAAAATAAAAAATTAGCGTGAAAAGTGCCCAGGCCAGTGCCCAGCGCTGCCTGGGGCGTTGAATACGGTAGCAGCAGACCCCCCAGCGTCATACACAGCGCTAGCCGCTGGCTGGGGGGGAGGCAAATAATATTATTTTCTTTTATTTTATTTTTCTTTCTCTTCTTATATTCTAGTACACATACCCATTTAACCTAACCCAAATGCCCACCTACAATAATATTATAACCCATATCCTACCCAAATATCCAAACCCACCCACACTCTAATTTCCTAACAACACAAAATAAAAAAAATGACCCCGTCTCTCCTCTCTCAACTCTGCCGTATCTCCCCCTCTTTCCCTCTCTCAAATTTTTTTTCCTCTCATGTTTTCTCTTGTTTTTCTTCTCCAATCCACATGTATGTGTCCTTGTTCTTGTTTTATTCTTCTTTTTGTTTTTCTTCTTCTTGTGTTTTAATTTGTAGATAACAAAGTATACTCCATCCCCCAAGAGCTCTAATCTCCAATTTTTTCCCTTATTGAGTTGTTAAGTAAATTTTATGGTGGGTGGCTTGAAGTTGTTGAATATTATGTGTTTATTGTGTATATGAAGTAGTAAACTAGAAGTCCCTCTACTCCGTTTAAAATTGGGAGGGCCACCATCGTCCACCATTGTTAAATTTTCGAGCTCACACTTTATGCCCACAAGGTGTTTGTAAAAATATTTGAATGATGATTTTGGGTACACCGGTGAAGTCTAAGTAACCGAGTGTCTTTGTGGATGCATTTGGGATAAGTGTGGGGTGTATAAGGGTGATTTGAAATGCTAGGGGATTTATTTTTGACAAATAATAAAAAAAAATCATGTCTTTACACCATGTATCTTATGTATTGTATGTATACACTTGTTTTAGAAACTAGTTAATGTAGTATAGTTGTGTAGTTGTAGAACATGGAGTCACATATGCCTCGTAATCACATTGAAATGAATTCACATTAGACATGATAAAATCATATATATGAGAGAGCATGGAGAAGTCTTGAGTACCCATAGTCTTGGATGCAACACTTGCACTTTTCAAATAAAAATCATGAAAAATTGTACATTTCACCTTTGGTTTTAAGTGTGGGGTCATTTTGACTTGCACAACAACCTTAGGTGTGATCCTTGGTGAGTTCTCATATTCATCTTTTCGTTGTGTGGAAGGATAAAAAAAAAAAAAAAAATGGCTCGTGGTGGTGCTAATAAGGGCAAAGGCATTGGCAAGCCCTCCCCCACCTCTCCTGCACCCAAAAAGAGAAAGCAAGGAGAAGGCCCTTCACGACAAGCTAAGGGCATGCAACCGGCCGAGGGATCCCACCTTTCACCGTAGAGACCCAGGCCTCGGTTGGACTTAATTAATGATTCCGCAATTGCTTGGCACATGGATTTTGTCCCAATAGTCGCCACATCTCCGACATGGGGATAAACACCAAGGCTTTGGATAGGAATTTTCTAGAGGTGATTGGACAACTCCGTGAAAGGCACATGGAAAAGCTCTTGAAATGCCCCGGACCTGCAAATTTGAGCATGGTCCGAGAACTCTATGCAAATTGGCACCAAGGGCATGGCACATCGCGTGTACGGGGTGTCGATATACCAATGAATATGAGGCCTTATGTCGATATTTGGGTGTTGAAAATGTTGATCCAAGAAGACTACAAAAATTTGTCGCAGCCCGAAGTACACCTTGATACGTCACACCTTATGTGGCTTGGATTCAAATGCAAAATAGACTAGGAAACAAGGCAACATTCATTTTCACATGGCCGATCGAATTTCAACAAGACTGCCAAGGTGTGGCAAAATTTGGTACAGGCCAGACTCATGCCTGTCGAGCACAGCAGCGACTTCACTCGAGCTCGAGTGTGTGTCATTTATTTTCTGATGACATGCAGACCTCTCAATGTTGGTGAGTTAATGCTTGGTGAGATGGCTCGTATGAGGTTTAGGCGGTAGATTAAACGGTTCTTCTTTGGGAATGTACTCACTCATTATCTGATGGACCGAGGGGTGCCAGAGTACACAAGTTATGATGAGGTGGTGGAGGCTCTACCAGGGCTACTGGACATCACATCACTGCTAGAGACATCGTCCAAGATGACACAAGCGACAATATATGAGAGGGACGAAAACTTCAGCAGGTATATTTATAAGTTTCTAAACTTTTTAATGTGCAGAGCTGGCGTTACGGATGAGGTGCGTATGCAATTATGCAATGAGTTGTCTAGCTAGTCCAAGGAGATGTTAGGGATTGCACCTGGCAGCCCCATTCATTCTTCAGAGAACGCCAACACAGTCCGCGGCTCAGACACAGAGGAATATGGGTTGACGAGGTTACAGGGCCCCTGGCCTTGGTGCCTCTAGGCCCCGATGATGATGAGCTAGAAGCAGCTGATACGGAGGAATCCGAGTGACAAGGAGTATTTCTTTTCTCCCTACTTTGCTCTTTCAAATGTATATGCATCGAGGACTATGCATGACTTAAGTATGGGGTGGAAAGAATACTGCTTGTGGGGTTGTTGTATAATTTGTATAAATGTGTTTTTTTTTCTTTCTTTTTTTGTGTTAATTAGTTTTTTTTATGTTATTATTTATTAGTTGTGTTAGTTTTAGTTAGGTTGTTAAAGAAAAAGAAGAAAAAAAATATAGAAAAAGTTCGGACTTTTCCCGACGATGGATCTGTTGGACAATTTTCTTGAGGGATAAAGTCCGATTTAAAAAATTCCAAAAAGATTTTTTTTATTTTTTAGGATAGTTAGGTAGTATCCCTTGGTTTTTCTTTGAGCACCGGTTCTTTTCCAAGGGTGTAGCTCGAAACGGGTACTTTAATTATTTTCTTAGGAGTAGTTAGGAAGAAACTGGGTAAATTTGAGATACCCATTGACATGGTTGGTGCTGGCATATTAGGTTATGACATACATTCTGTTTTCCTTGTATTTGGTTTGACATGTGAAGCCTAAATAAAGATAAATAGCCTATTTTGTGATGCCTTAGCTCAGTTGTTTGACTTGTATGCCACATAGTGTAATATTGCTTAATTTTCTAAATTATGTGTGCTTGCTTGACTTGAGAGTTTAACAAAACCGTCGTGATTGAGTCATGTGCAATATGTGTGTGAGGCTTAGTGATCTGCTATGCTATTCTGTGTAGTCTAGAACTTGCCCCACGTGTTAATTGAAGCAAAATTGTAGGTTGTGCTAGTCTAAGAGATGACGTACGCATTTTTTTACTTGATCATGGATGTGCTTGTCGCATAAAAATAAAATTTTCCGTCACTAGCCCCTTTGAGCCTATAGACCTTTTCCTTGGCACCCACATTACAAGTCGTACCCCTATTTTTTTCTTAATTTGAGATTTTTGCACCTCTACCTCCTAAGGCACTTAGTCGCTAAAAGAAGTAATGTGAGATATTGGGGAGTAGTTTTTGAGTGGAGCCATGGAAAGGCCCGTTGGTGCACAAAATTGAAATCAAAAGCAATGAAATTTCATGTATGGAGTGTGTGTGAAAAAAATATTATTGTAAAAGAAAGAAGAGAAAAATTATAGTGAGAGTATGTGGAAAAAGATAAACACCTCCACTTCCGATTAATTTGTGCTAGTGAAAGTATAGAAGTGCTTAATTGAAAAAGGGTTATGTTGTATATGGGTTGTGGCAAGTGAATTGGTTGAGAAGAATATGTGTTTGAATTGTGAATGTAGTGTATTAAAGTGCTTAGGAGGGTTAGTCACTATTCCTAAATATATCCTACCTGTCCCTTATCCTACATTACAACCTTAAAAGTCATAATTGATCCTAGTGTTGGCTAGCTTAAATTAGTAGAGATCTACACTACGGGCAAGCTTATGGTACGATCACATGATGCATATGAATTCGTTGTGAGAGTGAGTGAATTTGGTTCAATTGCGTGATATCCTTAAATTATGTTTAAAAGCATACTTGAATGGGTGGACTAGTTATATTCACTCTTTTGTTTGTTGGTGAGGGCACATGATCTCATGAACGATTGGTAATGTTGTAAACTTTCTTGTTGGTTAAGTGCGTGAATTAAGGGGGCTTAATGGTTACAAGTTGACTCTTGAGGTTGGGTGGTTGCAAATAGGTTATTGGATTGATTGAATTAAATTGTTATACTTGGGCATGTTTAAAAGGGGAAGAATGTGAATTTTTGTATGTTCATACTTGATTGCCGGTATCGATCATAGTCAAAAAGGGGTAAAGTGTGTGATTTAAAAGCAAAATGCTCCTTGATAATGAACTTTGTAAGTGTAGAAGGGTATTAGTTTGTCTCATTGCTCGAGGACGAGCAAAAGTCTAAGTGTAGGGTGTTTATGCGTAGCCTAAATTATAAATATTTTTATGTAAATCGCCCCATATTTTACTTGTGTTTCGTGAATTTTAGATGTTAAATGTGATTATTTATACTAATTGAAGTGTTTTTATGTTTAGGAACGATCCGGGAGAAATTGGAGGCGAATCGTGCAAAATGAGAGCCAAAACGAACAAAACCGGGCAATTGGGCGCCACAGGCAACGCCTTGAGCCACCTGTGGCGCTGGAGGCAGTAAGGTTTTAGGAGGTAGCACCTTGGTGCGCGTCTGGCGCTGTCCAGGGCACCGATGGCAGGATTTTTTCCTATTTAGCCCGGGACATGATTTATTTGGCCCTAGACCTACCCAACACGTATAAAAGCAAGACTAAAAATATTTTTGAGGGGACTGACGCCATTTTGGAGGAAAAAAACACACACGGGATCATTAGGAAGCAGAGAATTCTCAGTTTTCTTCATCTTATTCTAGCATTTTCAATTTATGCAACACTTATGCAATTGTTTGATTACATCATGAGTGGCTAAACACCCATTGTTCTAGGGTTGTGATTTAGCCATGAATATTGTTGTTTGACATTAGCTTGACCTTGATTATAATTCACCAATATATGGTTGTTTCTTCAATTTTGTGTTTAATTACTTAATTGTCTGGCCAGCAGTTAGGTTCTATTTACTATTTATGTTATGCTTGGGAAAGTCGTGTACAGATTAGAGAAGAATTGAAGAGAGCGAGATCTTAACCCTTAAGGGGAGCGGATTTGTGGTTAGGATAGGAATATACCTAGTCATCGTGCTTAATTAAATATCGTAATCTTAATGTGTCCTAATAGATTAATTTCATAAGAATATAGGCATTAATCTATTGAGAATAGGCGAGTAGTACTTCGGGAGAAGGCTACGAGAGCAACTATCGATTAATTAGCAACCATGAGTGAATTATATGAAAGGGGGAATTAATTGGAACACAATACGAATGGTGAATCGATTACAACCCTGGAATATTCGTATTTACTGAATACACAACAATCAACTCTTACTTGATAATTTAGTTATTATTTACAATTTTAGTTTAATATAATCATACTCTTGGAATTTAATTTTGTCCGGATTGAATAAAATTTTTAGTGGTTTAGTAAGTAGTTTAATACAAGTCTATGTGGGTTCGACACTCAACTAGTTACTATATTACTTATCGACCACGTATACTTACGTGTGCGTTTGGGAGCAACACACATTGAGCATAAATATCATTTAATTCGTGAGACAGTACAAAGATGGGATGTAGTAGTCACCAAGATTGCGTCGGAGAACAACTTGGTAGACCCGTTTACTAAGAGATTGCCACAAAAGACATTTGATAGGCAAGTGGATGGAATATGTGTCAGAATTGTAGATGCATGGTTATGAGTCTAAGGGGAAGATTGTTAGGATATACTATAAACCATGCGTATTGTTATAGTACTCTTTATTGAACAATTGTTTATTCATTTAATCAATTCAATAAAGTTTTATTTTAAGTAGATCATGTATTTGTATGTGTGTCCATTGCTTATATAGTAGATGATTTAGTATATAGAATTTAGCTTATACATGAAAGATTAAATCATTGGTTCTTATAAGTCATAAAGTTTATGTTCACAATCTAATGATGGAATTGGACAAACCATCGAACTGGTTGTAGCACAAGATTAAATATAATTTATCTTGATTATGGGAATAGTTTAATTCTGACTTCTTGTGCTAGTACATCTTGTATGTATTGAACGGATCAAGTAGAGATAAGTATTTTATACTGACCTAATAAAATAATTTCTCTACTCCGTTGAATGTACTTATACTCTTAATCTTGATATAATTATTATTAGTTGTGTGTGTGATTTACTGTTTTGATTTATTAAAAGACGATATCCTTTTGTGGGTCAATAAGCCTGGTAAATTGGACAATAATGATATACATTGGCGAAATAATAATTAGTTGATAGAATCCATGTCTCGATTTTTGAGATTGATGATACTCCTTTATGAAAGCTAATAAGATCTCATGTGTAAACCCGACCGGTGAATTTTATATCCGGCACATGAAATAAGTTAAGCAAAAGTCTAAAGGAAGTAATCAATAAAATTGTCAATAATTTAATTTGATTGATTGTATCGGAATCTTAACACGGGGAGTTAAATAAAATTTTATGGAAGAATTTTGAAATTGAAGTAAGGAGTGCAATTACGAATTTTTAGTGGAATAATTCATAATTTATTGTGGTAGAAATTAATTTCAAATTTTGAAATTAATTTTATAATATGAAGCCTTGTTAATTAAATCATGTGGTCCCTATTGTGCCATAATTATAGATTAATAGGAAACAAAGGAAACCTTCATAAGTTCCTATATATACTCAATATAGGGCTGGCCGTTTTTTGCACTTGTTTTATACGTTCTTTCCTTAGAATTTCGCCCACCCGAAATTCTCTTTTTTCGGATATTATTTGGATAACATGGTAGAAGATTGTGGAGGTTTTGCTGAGGTCGCGATCTTGCAACTCTTAAACTGGAGACTGAGATTAATTTGCTTTGTTCACACTTCAAAAGACAACTCGAATAATCTCCGTATGTACTAATTATTTAATTTACACGTGAATATGATATTGTAATTACTTCCATTGCAATATATAATCCAACATTTTATACATTATTAACAATCTCTCATACTCGAAAATATCGTCAAAGCATATATTGGCTAACATTTTTCATGAGTCTTCACTGAATGATGTGAAAAAAGTATATTTTATGCTTAAGTCTTTAAGAAAATACTTTTTAAAAACAATTGTTAGGAAACAAACCAAACCCCTTTTCACTCGATTCTTCTATGTAGTATACCATCTATTCTATTTTTTCTTTCTTTCTTAATTTAGCGGTATTTTCTGCCATCTAATACATTTTTGGAACAAAATACAGGACGAGGTATTGATTCATAATCCAACCAATTAAATTAATAAAACGTAGGAGTAATAAATTTGTTCACGCTCCATTTCCATTTATTAAACCCCATAGTTCCCGACCTATTTAAAGCAAGAATGGGGCAGCTATCTGACAGCTTGTTCCCAGTATATTTCCTAGTGGAGGTGTTTATGTCCCACCATAATTGATTATTTTTTAAGGAGATCAAAATAATTGTAAGTATAGGATCTCAAAAGGACAATTCAAATAGAAATAATGGAGGTGTAATTAGAATATCACGTCTTCTCTATTATTAGATCCTTCTCATAATCAATCAACAACCTTAAACCGAACAATTGTTAGAGATCCCACATTTGAGCTGATGAAGCAATCATTTAATACCAAATAATCAAAATTACAATCAACAATCACATGGTTTCTTGAGTATTAATCATACAATTAATTAGCAAACTGTGGCTTGTGAAAATTTTGATTATTTTATTGCGCGATTGCTATATTTTATCAAAAAGTGTTTTAGTATTAATTCTACCACTTTGCTAAATGAGATGAAATCACTTTAACGTTTTTTGCTTTTCTTTATGATTTGAATCCTGATTGTTCTTGGTTTGATTTTATCCCAACACTTATTATTTAATGTTGGTCAGGTCATACCGTGCAACCGGTTACGTTTCTAGAAACTAAGTATGAGCATCGGTGGCGGAGCTAGGATTTTTATTCAGGAGAGTCAAAATATAAAGAAGTAAACTCATCAAGAAGTCAAGAGGTGTCATTATATAGTATATATTCATATCTTAAAAAAAATATCGAGCTATATAATGTGATTTTTCAGCGAAGGGGTGTCGATCGACACCCCTTGGTGCATGGAGTCCGTAACCAAAATGTGATTTTTTTTTACTCAAACGACCGAAATGCGTGGAAAAAAAACTTAGTGACCAAAATAAACATAGCCCCCTTTTAAAGGGCGCTATATGTATGGCACCTTTTATAACGGCGATATATGTGAATTTGACAAGACTGCCAGGTATAACGCCTTAATAAAGGGCGCTCACCAATAACTCTTATGCGCTTAACTGATATCACAATAATTCAAATGGGTATAGCGCCCTTATTTAAGGCGGTATACCTCAAAAAATTCGACCTCTCCCTCCCCCTGAGCATTGTCTTATTTAAAGACGTTAAGGATTTTGTAAAAATCCATTCAGAAATATTCTCAAGTCTTGTTATATTTTTCTTCGTTAAGTTGTTTTGTATTTTGTCATAATGTCTGAAGAGTGAAGAATTAGGGTTTCATTATATTGGGGGGTGAGATTGTGGTGTCGAATAACTCAGTAAGCTATAGTTTATCTACACATTGTCATGTTAAGTTACCACTTAAAATGGAGTATGATAGATTGATATCGTTGTTGTGTAAAAAAAAAATGAGTGTGAGCAAAGGTTCGGTGAACCTTAAAATAACCGGATGATATCTGTATTTTGTTACTCCGCAAGGGGTTGCTTGTTACGCTGAGTTTAACATCGATGATGTTGAAACTCTGAGTGATTTTTTGAGGACTCCAAATGAATACCGGGAATTTCTTTTGATAAAAATATTGGAAATGTACGTCAAGGTTGAAGACGTTCGCAATAATGAGGTTGCCAAAGTAGGGATATCCCTCACTAATCAGGTGGTTATTTTGGAGCAGTTTTAGCCGAACAGGTTCCGACTGAAAGAGTTTGACCTGATTTAAACTTATCTCCACGGGCGAATGAGGAGCGAGGAAATAATTTCTCTCCTACTTTACAAAATCCACAAGACGAGTGGTAAACTTAATTTTCTTTTGTGTTACAATGTTTATTTTTTTTTGTATTGAATTTGTATTAACACTCATATATTCCACAGGGGGTACCGGCCAGATATGAATTTTACAAGTTATGAACCAACACTCAGTTGGAATATGCGTAGTTCTGATGTGTTGGATCATGGTAGTCCATCCAGGAGTCATCACCACCAGGATAATATCCATCATGGGATGTCAACACATTATGATTTGTAAGTGAAGTGATATAGCTATATGTAAAGTATTTATCCATTTGAGTAGCTCATTATTTTGTTGGATGTGCAATGAAAACGAGCAACTTGAAGGTTCTGTCCTAACCCAATTGCCCAAAGAAGACATATTTAATCGGGATCTGGCAGATGCACAGAGTCAGAAAGAGAACAATGATTATGAAAATAATGCTGATGAGTCCAGAGATGACACACCCTTTCCTGATGAGAGTGGTGATGAGGAGGAAGAGAATGCTTAACCTGATTTGACAAGGGAGCATGCTCCAACCCTCGTTAGACCAAGAGTGTATGAGTCCCACGTGTCATTTCATTCAAGAGAGATTCCCTACCTTGATCATTTGCCAAGTATGCCGGATGTGGATGCTCTCACAAGGGATATTGACGAAACTCGGACTGCAATGTGGGATGATCTAGACCAACGGTACTGTCAAAGGGCATATATTTTCTTAATAAAACGCGCCTAAGCAGGGCGGTGAAAATGTACAGCGTAAAAGAGTGTCGTGAGATGACAGTATGGGAGTCAACTCTGGACGTATACAAGGTTGTTTGCCATAGATGGTTTACGCGTTGTCATTGGATGTTGCATGCGAGCAAGAAGAAAACAAATATGTGAAAATTGGGTAAATATATTGGCACCCACACTTGTGAAATGGACACATTTAGTGGGAATCACTTCAACTTGGATGTTGACTTGATTTCTCTTGTCTTGATTCCACACATCGAAGCGTCCATAAGGTACAAGATCAAAGAGTGTATTACATCCATCTACCAGGAATATCGTTGTACCATTATGATCACGCTCAACTATGTCTTCTATAAAGACTAAACGGGCGTTGCAAATATAAATCTGGGGTATTAAGCCCAAAGTCGATCCCACAAGGAATTGAACGTATCAGTTGAATTTATTAAATACTAAACTGATGTTTAATCAATTTTCTTAAGACTTTTGAATATCAAGTTGTGTTGTTTAACTAATTCTACTAACAAAATAATAAATTAACAATTAACTAACAATTTAATGTAAACAATAATA